>JAZHYW010033902.1:0-140339 GCA_037355805.1 Ixodes ricinus | reverse complement strand
CACACACACACACACACACACACACACACACACACACGACCGATAAGTGGATTACGCAACTGTCAGATTTATGCAAATATTGCGTTGTTTGCAGTGTTAGTCTTGCCTATGAGTTACTAGACTTGTCTAAAAATTATACGCATTGCACATAAAACTTTAAACGTTTTTATGCTCATTTGTTATTTTTATTCCTACCTTGCGTTTTACTTTTGAATACTTGCTAATTCACTCGTAGTATGTTTTGAGTAAAACGACCCAGAATAATCCCCATTCGGTTTCTATTTACCTATTCTAAACAAATAAAAACAATATTTCGGATCGTCACTTCCTTGTAAAATGTAAGATGTGTTTATTGTTGTGGGACTCCCAAAGAACGTATGGAAAGCATTTATTAGAAATTGACAACTTCCTGGCACGTTCCGACCTACCAGTCTTTAAAGTTCACGCCACGTGAACTTGAACTAGATTTGAAAGCGCGGGTTTCCCGCTATGTCACCGTTCTCTTCCCTGCCTCTTTTCAAGTTTGCTTTTTTGCTTTTATTTTATTTCGCTGCCGCGTTTTACATAGAAAATGCCGCTTCATCCATCGCAAAAACGCAGGAAGAGAGCGTTCGCCAATCGTAAACAGCGCTTGGGTTTTCTGTAAAGTGCGTCGAAAAAAAGGATGAAAGTTTCTGTTGTCGATGTCAAGCCAGACACGCATCGATAAAAATGCAAATAGTCTACCGCTAAGCGGGCAGGGCGCTAGAATCCACGCGTACTTGCCAGACCAATGAAGTGCCTGCCTTTCATCCCGTGACCACACTCTTCGTTCATGAGTATTCGGAAAGGGGTAAATTATGGTGTATGATAGTCGTTTGACTGGACCAACGAGTACACAGTTTCCACCGCGCTTTCAGTTTAAAGGCGAACGTAGCATAAAGCTGCATTTACAGTGGCGTTGTACTCAAAAACCGCGAAGTGGATCCCCTTGTTTTCATCATAAAATGCGTGTGAAATAATGCAACCCCTTTCAAAAACTGCTGTGAAATTGCGGTTCAAGATGAAAACGAAAAAGTTCGAGGTACAGTGCGAATTGGAGAGGGGTGAAGCAAGCAATCTTCGCTCAAGTGCTTGTCGTGAACCAAAGGGGCGCCGCGGTTAACGTGCTTGAGCCATCGAGGAAAACAGAGTGAGACAAGGACGTGAACGGGATCGGGCACCGTCATATGATATCTCTTGCCTTCTTCGTAATGATATCTCGGTACATGCACAGTGGAGGAGGCATGGGTGCGTTTGTGCCATAGACGATATCGGAAATAGAGTAAACGAGAGGGTTGATAGGGGGCAAACCTATGAATATAAATGATTCATTTCATTTTGCGTTTCTGTTTTTTTTTTTTGAAGATTGCGGGTGACTCAGCGGTGCAGAGCATTTGACCGGGTCGCCCGCATGCTAAATCGTCTCTTGTGATTTCTACCACGAGGTGGCGAAGCGTACTCGGCCACGCGAGCGGCACTCCGTTGCTGATAAAATGCCGGCGCCGAAGTATGTGGTTATGATTCTGTTCGCGGCACGTGGCGATGACAGTCAACTACATGTTGTTGAGCAAGTGCGTTATGCCATTCTCCGAGGCTTGTAACAACGACGGAAATCCCACATCGGTGCCTATACTACTGCTCGCTTGCGAGTTCTGCGGCTGATGACCAGCAGCGTGGGACACGTTCGATCGAGTTGACGACTCCGAGAGGTGAGTGAATATGTTTTAAAACTTTAGTTGGGACTAGTTGGCTCATATCATTTAAAAAAAAACTAAAAGCGCGAACTGAAACACGGAAGATTAAAAATACGCAGTCCACAAAGACGGATGCTAGTAACAACTGGTTTTATTGAATAAACATACAGGCAACCAAGCTGTCCACGAAGTTTGTTAAAAGAGCAAATGAAAAGACGGAGAGACATCGTTGAAGCTTTCTTTATCAAGAACTTGGGCGAAAAGTTGTGAACATGCGGTCCATTTTCTGCTGGATAAGGAGATGTCTTTTTTAAATGACTTCATATAAGACTGCCGATATATGTTATCGGTTTAGGCCTGTTATCGGTATGGTGAACGACAGTCTGGCTGAGTGAATGTCTCTTCAATAAAATCAGTTGTAAGAGCGCCGGTCCTTTTCGTATGTGTTTTTTGTTTCGTCCGTGTTTCACTTCGCGCTTTAAACATTGCTGGTATTTGCGTGCTCCAGTTCTTTTGCTTCCGGCTCGAGGCTTGTTTCACCAGGGCACGGTGTAAGATACACTCTTTAGGTGAGGACACGGCGGGGCTGAACGCGCGGCGCGAGGAATCAGATAGCGTTCGTTCGACGGGCATCCGAAAGGCTGCATCATTCCGCTGCCACCGCGCCCGCGGCTGACAGTGTCGCCGGCGGCCAAACGGCGAAACTGTGTGAGAGCGAAAAAAAATTATCTCGTTGCCATGACACCCCGGTACACCGTGGTCTTTCTGCACGTGCGACAACCTCGCTGGAGCCCTGCGCGCGTGGTACATGAGGCGGCACGAGTGTCTTGTACGTGCCCACGGGTTGACGAGTCACCTGCCGACGCCGCTTGAAACCATAGTGAGAGAGAACTAGAAGAGTGAAGAGCAACTTTATCAGCACGTCGGAAGAGCGCAAGCTGTCCGTCAGCTCTGTCGAGGCGTATTGCGCAGCTGTGCACTGCAGCGCTGAATCTCGCGTCTACTAGCTCGCTCACTGATAACGTGCGACCAAATATAATTTCGACGCCGTGCCGAACGTACTCTGCGTCTCGAGACGCTCGCGCACGTCACATTTGACGGTTCTGTTCAGCCAGCTCAAGACGCTGTCTCATGACAGTGCAGACAAGACTGGCACTACTCGTCGGCTTGGAAATGCATCGTATGCAGAAGCTCTGAAAGCACACAGCGTTTCGCTGCGTTAGCGCTCACGCACCTGTGCTTGGCTTCTGCAGATAGTTGAGCGATGAGTACAGGCTCTGTGTCGACGCTGTGTCTAAGTACTAGCTTACGATCGAAGCTTGATGTGCAATGACTAATGACGCACACGCGTTGGTTCAGCCATAACAGCAGTCCAAGCTCTCCAGTAGACAGTCTACTGCACAGCGAGTCAGCTTATCACTACAACTGTGCAGCGAGTACATTTACGGTGACCAGCCGTACTATCTGGTGACCGTGCTGCGATCGCAAAGCGTCATGCACCGTTGGTGCAACATTCACGACTTGCGCCTAAGTGCTGCTTGACGCTCAGCATAGCGTCGTTGCCATTGACGCCAAACTATAGCACGATCATGCGCACGTCAATTCTGACGTGCTCGCACGAGTTGGTCACAAGCACGCTACAATGTCGCTTCCATCCATGCTAATGATACTGTCACGATCGAAACTGTGAGAGAGAGTGAAGTGCGACTTCATCAGCACGTCGCGAGATGCGCGTCCTATCTGAAGGGTATTATCGTACACAGTGCACCAGCGTAATTTCCGCTACCAGCCGCTACTATAGGTACACTATAGGGGATATTCGTTGGACGCCATATTTGAGGGTGCTGTTTAGAGCGCATGCTCAAAACGAGGTCTCATTGATAGGCTGCTAAGACCGGCACTCTTGATGGTGTGGAATGCACGTTGCAAGAAAACTCTGGAAGCCCACCGTCAGCACGCGCTTAGCAGCCGCGCACACCCCTGTTGGCCCTTAAGCTGAGACTGCAGCCAAAGGTAGAAGCGCGAGCTAACCCGAGCTTCTAGCTTTGAGACGAGCATTTCTGACGCGAGTGCTCGCTTTGTGAAAGAACTTTTCAATGCAGTGACCTCGTGCTCTCGTGCTAGTGACATTGGCTGCAGTATCAGCTTTACAGGGTACGAAAACAAAATGACGTGACTTCTCGCTTTAAAGGGCAACTCCGCTCAATTCCGAAGATTTCGGGATAATGGGTGATTTAACGTCAAAAAGCCCTAGCATAAGACACTACGTCATTTGCTTCGCAAAAGATAGGATATATATTTTTAAATATAATTTTAAACACGAGCAGAAATGAAGCTGAATCTTCGGCTCTGTCCGGCAACATTGGCCTCGGGCCGCCAAGAACATGACTACTATGTGGTACGAGATGTCACGTGATGCTCTACAAAACGTCGGGCGGGATTGGGGCGGGCATATGCCAGACGCAAGTGTCGTCTGCACCGCACTCTTTGCCACGTTTCGGTGTCTACGACATTCGACGGCGTCCCGACAACTGCGGCCTAAGTCTGCGCATGTAGTGTCCGTAGTGTGAACGAAACTCCGAGAGACGATAATTACAAGCGGTGAGACAACGACGGTAGTTGTGACGCGGGAGACGGCGGGTAGACGGCGGGACGGCTGTACTGCCCACAAGAAGCGCGCTGCCCAGGCGCTTTACGCCAATCACGTGGACACCGCTGAGCGCCAAGAGGAAACGTTGCTGACGTCACCCGCCACGCTTGCCTGGAGAAGTAAAAACAAGCAAAAAAGTTCACTGGGGATGACGTTTAGCTCAATGTTGGCTACACCCACGCCGTCGCCTTGACTGCGCTGTTGGTTGCGCCTCAATTCGCCCGCTCGAGTAAACCGATTTCGGCAACTTGGGGAGTTGCAAAGTTTGCCGGACCCTTTAAAGGGGCCCTGCAAGGACTTCTTTACTTGTTTTGAATTTGCACCGAACCTGAGCGCACTGAACGTAGCAACTTAGTGAAACTTTTCTTTTCTCGAAATTCACTTTATTTTAAAAGTTAAAGGCAAATTAAAATTACAAAAACAAGCAAAAAATAACCTCCTTCAAGACGTCCTTGGTTGCTTGAGTGGCCGTGAACTAGAGGATGGATAGTGAGCTCAGCGAGCGGTCACGGCTGCCGCACTCCGTGTCGACAGCTCAAGAGGGCGCCACTAAAGCATGTTCTGGATAGGCTGTATGCAGCGGGCAGCCAGAGCGGCTCTCATTGCATTTGCTGCTCAATTAAACTCTAATTCGGCATGACACTTCATTGGCCACAAACGACAGCAAACATGGGGTAAAGATCAGTTCAGAATGGAAGCCACTTCGCGCTGCCATACCGCCAAACGGCCAAACCGCAAGACAAAGCTTCTCGCCGAAGGCCTTCGGAACGCTCGGAGCCGGTCGGATCCTCCTGTCCATACGACCGCAGCGCCGCCGCGTACATCCGGGACCTTTCCGTGTCGGCGCCTGATCCCACTACCCGCTTTCTAGTATGCGCCGCCTTTTCCACCGCTTGGTGGCGGGTATGTCAACGGGTCATTTCTTGTTTCCGCACTTTATAAACTGCATTCGTTTCTTTTCTGATCTAAAATACTGAACAAAAACTACTTTTATAAATATTTGAAACGGTTCGCGCCACTTATATTTTGTATTTCGACTAAAAAGAAGCTTTTAGCGGCTCTGACCAGCAGTAAACCCAGGACCAAAGACGTCACATTTTGCGCGCTTTCGGTACCGAGGGTCGCCCTCGTCGGTGGAGGATATTTCCGCGTCGTCCGTTTAAAATATGACGCACTGATATTTAGTTACTCTCTCCGTGCCCGCTGGCTTGCCCGAACCCCAAGAGACGTGGAAACAGCAAAAAAGAGTAGACGCTTAAATATGATTCCTTTAAGAAACATTTAGGCAGAACATCGTCGTAATATTTGACGTGGGGTCTTCCCAGGTGATAATGAAGAGGTCTGCACGTGGGGCCAAAAATACTTTTGGCCCCACGTGCTTTTGAAGCCGCGAAAGCGAACTAATGTCAATATCAGCGCGCTTCTCAAACGCTACGTGCGCCTCTCGGGTATCGCCGACATAGCCACGCCCCCGAGACAGGCACACGGCTCGTGCGGGCCTTGCTTTTGCCGCCGTTGTTTAATAATTGCCGATTCATCATCACTCTTTTAGTGCAGAATGGGATATGTATTTTTCAAAACTTAACGCACAATAATAAAACAAAAAGTGCCATATTTGATATTTTCAAAGACATACATCTATGCACTCCAAATGTCTAGACTTGTAATGCATCCAAGACTCGTTCTTGTTTTTTATTGAATAGATGAAGGACTCGTCTGGTTCTGTGTATACGTGTATTTCTTAATTAGCACACTCAAAGTTTGTTTTTAAATATTTATTCAAAGAGAGCCTTTTTTGTTTGATTTTGAAGTGTCGTAACTCAGTTTCATCACAACGCAGCAACGACATTAAAGGGCATGCTCCTGGTAAACATAAGAACTCGGCATAAAAACTATGAGAAGTGCAACGCCAGCAGTTTTCTTGTAAACACCACTTAATTGTGATAAAATTTCAAAGAATTCCCTTCACGCGATTTTGGTTTTCTCAGATAGCGTTTCTAACATCTGATCTCATTTTGTTTATGCTAGAGGAATTGGGCTGGTTCACTGTAAGGCTGAGTTGATTGTATTCATATTCAGATTTGTTTAAAATAATATTAAATGATGTGACTATTTTGGAGCTCGACTCTGTACGCAAGAAATCGGTTTCAGAGAAGAGGACAGCTATTCAATTAGAGCTGTTCACGTTCTAATTAAAATCGCTTTCTATTATTGTAATTTTTAAAACATACTGATTGTCCTAAATATTAGAAAAGAACTTATGTTGTAGCAGACGACGCACACTTGCGCCATCTTTTGAAAGGTGGCTGAAACTCGAGGTTGAGAAAATCAGGAAAAGTGGCGCTGATCTTTGTCCCTGACGCAGAGGATTCCTGTCTCAAATATTTCCTCGCGCTTTTTCCTTGTTCTTGCAGTGAATCACAGTTAGTGTTGCAAAAAAGAAATGCGAGAAGCGCGTCACTGGGTCACGAGTAAATTCTCCAAAACACCTAGTGCCTATAAATAAGCTCTATTCAATGCTGCCCGCCATGTTCAGACACCACGAAAGGTGCAAATATTGAACTATATAGACGCTTTACAGCAGCTGTGCATGGGCGCCGCCATAACCGCCCTTCAGTTTTTGTTTCCTCTTATTCCGTTCGGTGCACTTCATTGTTACCACAGCAGGGCGGGTTATTGCCACTTTAGAGTCAACTACGTCCCTCTCCCCAGCATAGGCCTGTGTGGAGGCTCGGAAACGTCCGTTTCAGTGGCTTGGCATCTCGGTAAGACAAGAGAAGGTCGGCTATGGCGACTCATTCTTGCGCGTGTGTAAAGCGTTTATATGATAGCGACGATGAAGGGGAATTCATTTCTCTTTACTCCAAGATAAACAATCGAACATGTTTTAAGGTTCCAGCTTTCCAACCTCGCCGGTTCTGTTTTGTTCGCCATCGTGCAGGGATTTGAGATTTTCAGTTTCAAGGGGATTGAACCGCTATTTATTTGTAGCCTTTTCCTCATAGATGGCGCAGAATTTTTCCGGAACACACAAGTTGCGTGCTCGCAGCTGCGCATGCAGATCGGGCGCTCGCGGTGAGCTCGGGCCACGGGCTGTTCGCCGCCAATCTCGAGCTAGATCTTCTTCACCCTTCGTCAGCCGCTGCCGGAAGCGGTCAACAGGTGGCGCGAGGTGCCAGCCAGTCAAGACGTAGGTTATAGTGGCTTACATAACGTAAAATGAGCTCTGATTTCCGACTAGATTCAAAGTTTAAACTAGAGTTCCAACCACGCTCGAAATTATCGAAAGTTCAGGGTGCGGCGGTGCTGCCGTTTGGGCCCGCACATTTGGCACGCCTCACCAAGTTTGAATTCCAAACATAAACGTACATTCGCCGCGGGAGTTATAGCTCCACGCGAGCGCGCGTCTTTTTCTGAGGGGCGCTTGACTGGTGGCTTGCGATAGAACTAGAGATGACGTCAGGGCGAGTCCATGCAGAGTGGACGGGGAAGCCGTCTCAATTCAAAGGAATCGTTGTTATCATCCGCCTGCAGGATGCGTAGTTCGAATGAAAAGAGGAGATGATTCCGCAGAGTCATCTCCCATTTTCATTCGAACTACGCTACACCCCCGCAGATGATAACAACGGTTCCCTTGAATCGAGATGGCTTCCCCGTCCCCTCCGCATGGACTCGTCCTGACGTCATCTCTATTTCTATCGCAAGCCACCAGTCAAGCGTTCCTCAGAAAAGACGCACGCTCGCGTGGAGCTATTAACTCCCGCGGCGACTGTACATGAAACCGGGCACGCGAACGTCGTCTTGCAAAACAATTTATGTCTATTTTTTAGAACTAAAAACACAGCTAGTAAAATCTCAAAAAAAAACCGGCAGTTGTGCACTTTTTATGTCCTATATCGGCATGCTCTTCGTCTGAATACTGGTTTGCTAACCCCTCCAAGGAGGTGTGGAGAATACAAAAACACCCAGAGAGCTATAGGAGAGGCTGGCAACGAGCAGGATAACCGCGATGAATAAGGGTTTTAAGGAAATATATGAACGATAATGCCGTTTCAGTTCGCATTTAGAAACAAACTTTTCTGTTTGATAAAAAAAAATTTTAATGCAGACGAATGTGTGTTTTATTTTGTCGTCTTCTATCTGTTCGCGTATCTCTGTTGGTTTCAGCCCTAACACTTACCTTCTTAAAAATAAATGATATTCTGAAATTTTCATTGGGAAAATGGCGGCAGACCGAGCTCTCGAATAGATTGAGCTCTATGGCGCCAGTTACCGAAGACAGGCGAAAATGGGCCCCTATTCCAATTGAAAGTTACGGAAAATCACTCATAACTCTTGCATAAGATATCGGTTAGTGCAAGAACTTTCGCATCGGGTTCGGACCTCTAGTGCCACATTAGGGCGGAGGATGAGCGTTCGGTGATGCATAGCTTATTTTTGCGTTTAAAAAACAACACTGTATCTTTTTTTTTTTTTCCTGGGACACGTTTTAGTTTTTGAGAAAAGAGAACAGCGTTTTTCCCGCCTGGGTAAATAAACTATGCATCGCAGAAAGCTTGACGCTGTGAGAACGTGATAGCGGTTAGGAAGAACGCGGAAATTTGAGAACATGACGATATTTGAATCAAAAAATAATCGAGAAAGACGAAATTTTTTTTTAGTCGACATCAACCTAATTTTATTTTCGCCAAAACAAGAAGTAACACTTTGGGCTCCCGTAGCACCTATTTCAGTAAAAAAAAAAAAAAAACTATTGTCAGCAAGAAAGAAAAGAATTTTTTTCTTGCAAGTGTCTTACATTGATATAAATCCCACAAGCGTTCGCAATGCCAGTTCTTGTTTTGACGACATTAGGCTTAGTTAGACGTCGACTCAACAAAATTCGTGTTTTCCAATCTTTTTTTTTCTTATTTTTTTTACGTAACGTTTGCTAGCGTCACATTCTCACTGAGTTTGAGCTTTCTGCGATGCATAATTTATTTACCCTGGCTGAAAATACCGGCCCTCTTTTCTCTAAAACTTCCTTATTTAGCACTTTACTGGCACTGTTCTAACCTTGGGATCTACAGGCCTATAGTTCTGTTTTATAAGTTGTGCATTAACTAGATCCTGAAAAAGCTTCACCAAGCTCCCTGCATGGCTGCCATTTTGGTTCATGGTGTGACCAGTTTTTCCTTGACTTCTCTATTCTTGGTGAGCTGATTCAAAATCGGGGTGGCATGTTCTTTATAGTGACATTTCTTGTATACGGAGATTTAGTTATTCACACACCACCTAAACTTGACGCATCTTCGTACCTTTACCACATTAGGTGCCGTTGCTTGGCGGCACTAAAAAATTATTTTCTGCCTTTAGGAACAATACTATTATAGGAGATCTGTTTATATAAACATGATTGATGAATTGCTTGCATTCGCAGTGCCAAATGTGTTTATATTGGCGAGGAACGCTTTCACTACGATGACGCTCCCTGTCGATCTTTGCGCGGCTGGTTCATATCAACCCTATCGAAACTTCGAAAATCGGAAAAGACCGAAATGGCGATTGCCAAAGTAATAGAGACTGATGAGCGAATCTTCTTGCGAGGGTTCGGTCGTCTGTATGTTAGTATATCTTTGTGTCCTGCAATCAGTCAGTGAAATCAATGGCGCTATTCTCCCAGGATCTAACTCCGTAATGTTTTTGTGGCGCCCTCTCAGGATGTCGATTCGTGACGTCACGACAAGGATTCGCTTCCCCGTGGCGTCATGAGTTCTGACCCTGGCTACTTGCCATCAGATGTGACAAGTAAAATGGTGTGTTTAAAAAGCACTGCAGAAGCTAGGAGCTATCGCGTTTTTAAACCAGCTGCGTCGAAGCTGACATTCTGACAAAGTTCTTTTGCCCGTGATTTGGCCAATCGTGAAAAACCGACCACCGCAACGTTTTCGGTCGCGGACGTCGCTAGTACACACTACTGCAATGTTTACGAAATCGTAGCTTTGCCTGCAATATTCACACATCGGCACGCGCAATTTTGTAGCTTCAGAAAACGTGCATTGCACGCGGCATACTCACAATACTGGCGGACAACTTTCTTTGGCATTTCAGAAGTTTTAGAGTGCGCGTGCACAGCTTTGATGGGCGCTGAAGATGTTCAAGCGCATGCGTGCCCACAGCTTTGACTGCGTAACTACAGAAAGTTGTCCACAGGTATAACACGGAAAATGGCATCGGGTAGAAGCCCTTTTATGAAATGGTCAAGAGATAGAGAGAGAAAAAAAGGAATGTGTTTTGCAGACACTTCCAGCTTGAAATTGTCTACATTCGTTTCCAACGTCCACTTTGCAACAGGAACATGACAATATAAGGTCTGTTTTTAGAGCAAGGACGCAAGTATTCCTCACAGTGAGAGAGAAGGACGTATAAACCAACACCAGCTACCGTAACGAGCTTCCGCTGGGGTTTCCCTGCTCACGAATTGAAGACATCTGAACACTGACGTGTTAATTTTATTGCCCTGCGTTCCTGCGCTGGCCTGCGCTATGGAACAACACTACGGCTTTGATATTTCTTAGGTATTGTATAATCCTTGTTCTTTCTAATATATATATATATATTTTTTTACTGTTTGGTTTTTCCAAACGCGTTGTGAAGCGTCAATAATTTGTTCGAGTAAAGACACCTCAATGTGTTCAAAGCGCAGCTCTTAAGCGCCCGTTTCCGGGTTTCGCGGTGTCGGCGTCACCGTCGGCGTAACCGCCCAGCTAAATTTAGTGGGAAATTGAATTAGTGTTGAGATCCCGTGACGTCGATTTTCCCACTAAATTTAGCGGGGAAAACGACGTCACTTGACTTCGTGTCAAGTCACCCATGAAGAAATTCAGTTTCTCCGCTAGATTTAGCGGAAAGACTGACGTCACGTGACCTACGAACCAATCTGAATTTTACGAAGGAGGGGGAGGGGCATACCCTCTTCTCCGTACCCTTCCCTCCTCCTCCTCAAGAGCTGCGCTCTAATTTCGCGTTACAAAGATTTGTAAGCATCTTTCTTTTTTTTTTGTCTCTTTCAGTGTGATGCCACTTTATACAGCGTTCATAGATATATCAGATGGCAAGCTTCCTATAAAGAGCGTCGTTAGAAAACGGCTCTTCCCTGTCGCCTGCACGCGAGCAAATACAAGCGGATAACGATCATACCGAAACCGCTCGCACGGCAACGGAAAAGCATCGTTTTCGAACGCCGCTCTTTTTGTGCATCCGATGCGCCAATGCACGAGGCACGTGCTCCGTGCAGCTCTTGGAAGCAAATCTCGACAACACTGAAATGAGCGGCTTTTGGAAGTAAATGACTGTGGAGCACTCGCTCGTTGCAACTGTCTTGCACGAGTGAGCACCAATGGTTCGCAGCACTTGTAAGGAACGCAAAGCGTGAGGTTTGTCAAGGGGCGTTAGGCTCATACAGAGCCATGTGTTGGGAGAGTTTGGCCATACATTGGTTTGAATAGTCGAGCATCTCGGGGCCAACCACAAGCCGCGAAACAGCACCCAGCGGTGATCATGAGATCTAAAAACGGGACTCCACTAACTTAAGCCGTTTTAGCGTCGCTCGAGTAGAAAGGTATAACTCTTTGTTACTGAAAACGTGGCGCATGTAAGGTTGTCGTCACGCGCATATCCAAGGGTAGAATAAAAGAACGTGCACTCCAAATCAGGCCCGACTGGCTAGAAACTACTAAAACAGCGTCTCAGCTGAGACGGGGAAAGAAAGCACTGCCAAAGCCAGCGCACGAGCCGAGCGGGACTCTGCGTCTCAAGACGCTTGCGCGCCCCAGCCTTTGCACTGTTTTCTTTCAGCCAGTCTCAGCTTAGACGCTGTTCTAGCAAGCCGGCCCAGAACAAACTGTCACCGATACTTCATTTCACAAAAATTTGCAGTGCAGACAAAGGCATGGCCACGAGCGCGTGCGTGACTTTGGAAAGTGCCTCCTATGCACGAGTTCTCGTACAAACAAAAGCATTTCGTTGGGCTAGGCTCACGCGCCTGTGCCTTTGTCTTTAGTGCAGACATTAATGAGATGGAGTAGAGAGGCCGAGTTTGAACGCTTCTATTTCACGCTTTAATACCCCTGTCAGACGGGCACCTTGAATGTCATTTACGCTAAAGGCCTTTAGGATTTTGAAATGACATTTAAGTCGTGTCGTGTCAGACGGGCAACTCAAATGTCATTTAGGTGATGTCTATCACGATAGCGGTCTGTTGTTAACCCGGCAAACTAGTGTTCATTTTATTGTTTACTAAGTAAATAAAATGTAATGAATTCTTAGAACATAGAATTCAAACACGGGGATAAAAACTAAGGACACGTTCTGACGGAGACAAGGTGTTTTGCGGCAACTTTGACACGACGTCACCAATTCCAAGTAATCCGTAGCCGTAGCCGTTCCGCCGCTTGGCTCGTCTGCTTTCGGAAATCTGTGCATCATGCTCGCCGTTGTTCCTCGCGCTCTTTCGTTCTTCACCGGATTCGTATACCCCGTTGACGTTTACGTCTGCGATTGGTTCAAGCGAAGACCGTGACCTTGTAGCGATGGAGCCTGCTGACGACAGTGATCGTAGTGCGATGAATCCGGAACTGCCGGAACGTCGGATCGCGTTCCTGACGCGCAACTGAGACCGCGAGTGTATCAAACAAATATATCGCAAAAGGTGTGCGAGATATACACGTTATAAGCATTTGCTTCTAAAAAGAATTGCTACAAGCATTGTTTTCAACTGTATTTACATTATTTACAATGTTTTATTTCAATTCGCGGAACTTGCGCTGACCGCTGTTGACGAGACTACACATTTACGAGCCGTAATGAGTTTGGGAGAACTCAGTTGAGCTCGAATGTCATTTAAGTCAAATGTCATTTGAGTTGCCGTGTGACACTGCCTAAATGACATTTACGCTGAATGTCATTTGGGGTAAATGTCATTCGAGGTGCCCGTCTGACAGGGGTATAAATGTCGTTTTCAATAATGCGACGTCGCGGTCTGCTGATTGGTCGACGCTTTGTCGCACATTTAGTTTACGCTCTAACCGCGGGTGGAGTATTTGGTGCTGGCGGTGGCCTTTGCTCCGCCCATTGGCCAAACTCTCCTAATATACGGCTCTGGGCTCATGCAGAGCCGTTTATTGGGAGAAATTGGCCATACATTGGTTTGAATAGGCGAGGATCTCGGGGCCAACCACAGGCCACGAAACAGCCCCTAGTGGTGATCGTGAGCTCTTAATATGTGACACGACTAATTTAAGCCGTTTTTGCGTCACCAGAGTAAAAAGGTTTAGCTCTCGGCGACTGAAACCTTTGCGCATGTGAGGTTTTCGTCACGCTAATATACAAGTGTAGAATAAGTGAACGTGCGCTCCAAACCAGGGCCGACTTGTTAGAAACAGCGTCTCGGCTGAGACGGGGAAAGAAAGCACTGCCAAAGCCTGCGCACGAGCCGAGCGGGACTCCGCGTCTCAAGACGCTTGTGCGCCCCACCCTTTGCACTCTTTTCTTTCAGCCATTCTCAGCTTAGACGCTTTTCTAGCAAGCCGGCCCAGAGCAAACTGTCACCGATACTCCATCTGCACATAACATCAGCAGTGCAGACGAAGGCATGGGCACGAGCGCGTGGCTTTGGAAAGTGCCTCCTGTGCACGAGTTCTCGTACAAACAAAAGCATTTCGCTGAGCTAGGCTCACGCGCCTGTGCCTTTGTTTTTACTGCGGACATTTGTGAGAGGAAGTGGAGAGGCCGAGATTGAACGCTTCTATTTCACGCTTTAAATGTCGTTTACAATATTGTGACGTCGCGGTCTCCTGATTGGTCGACGCTGTGTCGTACCTTTAGTTTATGCTCTAACCGTGGGGGCAGTTTTCGGCGCTGGCGGCTGCCTTTGCTCCACCTATTCTCCTAATATACGGCTCTGGGCTCATAGCGTAGCGAGCGCCACCGAAAAAACTTGTCACGAAAATGCGCCAAAAAAAAAATTGGGTTGTGGGGATATTTATACAGCGTGTAGTTGGTCAGCCATTTTTAAAGTTGCGACGAGTCACTCGCTGTAGATGAGCAATTTAGCCAGTGCGGTACAACCGCTAGCCTAGGGTCTTTAACGTGCACCACGCAGTAGTCATACACGACCGCACGCCGGTACCATGCTCATCCAGATCGAAACGGGCAGGGGTGGGGCTCGAACCCAGGATCCCTGAGTTCTGCAGCGCGAGCTTTCGCTCCACGCGCGTCGAGCTGGGTGTGCGCTTTAGCCCACTCGGCCACCGAACCATAGAAGGGTGGTAAGCTGGGCTAGTTGGTACTGGTTACACATGATAAAATCAGCGAACAACGTTGGGTGATAAAATCACCGAACCATCTTCTCGTAAGTTTGGTACTCACCGCAGTGCTCCCCTGCGGTAAGGAGAGGAGCACCGCACTGCTCCCACTCCTACTCCTGAGTCCTTACCGCAGTGCTCCGGCCCACTCCTTACAATTTTGTTTATAATAACATAACAATAATAATTAGCGAGAATATTTTGAGAACTTCTTTATAATTTTAGATTATCGTAAAATAAATGAGCTGTTTTTGTTTGCTAGTTGATTGATGCCGTTGGTAGAATACTGAATGATCCTAAACGTCAAAACGAAAACGAATCCACCTTATTTGGCAAATTGGTCTCGGGTACCCGAGAAAAAAATTTTGAGAACAAACAAAGTATGCCCAGCACATTACCGATTCTTCTGGTTTACTGCAGTGGTATGACAAATCTTGTACTTCATTATATTTCTAAATTGTGCTCGTTTGAACTTCGCTGTTTTTCACAAATTGGCTTGAGGTGCCTTGTCTTGTCTTGTCTTACAGTTCTTGATACCCAAGAATAAACTGTACACTTTAGTTAACTTTGACACTATCCGTAGTGGCAATATATCAAACACTTTATTCGACTGAGGAATGTGCAGTTTACGCGTCATCATCTTGAAATTTGGGCACAATAATAGCGGTATATAATAAAATGAAATGATAGCGTGGTGAATTGTTTAAAGCGTAACGTTTCGGTGTTATCGTCATATTTGTACATTAAATACATGGGCTTCTATGGGAGCGCTGCCGTAATCAGCTAAGAGATGGCGCAAGTATACCATGGCACACATTTCTGGGCGTGTTGCAGTAATTGTTTTTAGATTTTGTTGGGGACACCTGATATTTTGATCACTATTTCGATTACTTGGAGCTTCTAGTCGCATGATTGACGAAGCTTAATTGGCATATTGATTACTCTTGTGATAATTTCGAGTTATTAGTTGCGCACTCGACTTTAATGTAGCTGAATTGACATTTTGCTTATTCTTTCTTATTACTTCGGCCTATTAGTGATACAATTAAGATGATATAAGAGCAATTGCATTTTGTGATTACTTTGTTGATTACTTCGAGCTATTATTGACTCATCTGACTTTATTTAAAGCTTATACCCGTGCCACACGGGCAACCCGAATGCCATTTACAACGAATGACATTTGAGCGGACGGCCAATCAGCGCACAACACTCCGGGAGTAGCGCATTCCACTCGCGACAGATTGCGAGCTGATTCGCCGATCACACAAATGTCATTAGCTGTAAATGGCATTCGAGTCGCCCGTGTGGCCTGTGTATTAGTTGACATATGGCTTGTAGTTCCAATTACTTCAAACTAATCAGAACACAATTTACATGATAAAAGTTCAACAAACATTTTTGATTACTCTCGATTCTTCAATAAATCATTGACAAAAATTGAACTTGGTAGAAGCTCTTTTTTGACATTTTTATTACTTTTTGGTTGTAAAGGTATTATTGGCAAATACGACTACATAAAAGCTCTGATAAGACTTGGATTTCTCCTCTGATTACTCCGTGATATTATTAATACAATTGACTTCAACAAAATTAACTTAACTTTTGTATTTTTCCCGATATATTAGTCACACATTGGAGATTTTATAAGCATTACTGACATCTTGATTACATTGAGTAAGACCTCTTTGATTTTATATAGGTCCAACTGACATTATCCTCACTCTCATTATTACTTTGAACTTTTACACAGCCAAGGGATTTACTCTCAGCTTAATTACATTATGATCACTCGTTTCACTATTTCGACTAACAGTTGACCCAATGGAGTTTGATTCAGTCTAATTGACACTATGATTACGCTTGACATTACTTTCGACAAATTATCGACTAGCTGATTTATTATGAGAACGAGTCGCATTATGATTACTCTTTTGATCACTTCGAGCTACTATTGACCAAATGGACTTGAATTCACCTAATTTGCATCTTGATGTAATACTTTGTATTACATCAAGATGCAAATTGATGTAATACTTTTGCAGATTCCACCACGTGTAACTACTTCTGTAGCATGCATATGCACCTTGGTGCTTCGGTAGTTTAGAAAAACATCTGTAGACCGTTCCGGAAAAGCGCTTCTGGTCAGTGCCATTGCCCACAAGCTGACCACAAGCACTTCTCTGGAACGGTCTATAGATCCGTTTCTAAATTACCAAAGCACCAAGAGCATATTAATGTTACAGAAGTAGTTACACGTGGTAGCGTCTGCAACAGTAGCTTTTCTAAAAAAACTGTCAGCCTTTTCACTCCGGTAAAGAAAGAAGACCAGAGAAGCTGTCTATGGTGGAAATGAAGTATTTATAAATGTAAGGATTAAGGTGGGATTGGGTAATTGGTTATTTGAACGATTAAAAAATCAGATATATACATACCGATCCGAGGTTGTAATTTATTTCGTAACCACAATGATTATGGCCTTCTGGTCGCTGTGGTACACCGCCCTAGGGTGTACGCTGACGGCAGGCACGCTTTAGGGGCGAAGCTCCTTAGGGGCTAGCCCAGTGGCGGATCCAAGGAGGGGGCGACGGGGGCGGCCGCCCCCCCCCCCCCAAATGAGGTCGAACCCCTCTCCTCCCCCCCTTCTTAGAGGGCAATTTGACATGGGTGAACCCGCCGGTGCACAAAAAAAAAGGGAGAATAGTATCCTTACAAGGCTTCCAGCCCCCCCCCCCCCCCAAAAAAAAAAAACGGAGTTCTGGATCCGCCCCTGGGCTAGCCATGTCCGGCGTCCGGTGCTCGTGAGCGCACGTGCTCACGTGCTCGTGTAAAAAAAAAAAAAGATAAAAAATGATAAAAAAAAATGATGAAAGAAATACGTTTGCGCAGTCGACAGGATTCGAACCTGTGCAGGGAGACCTCAATAGATTTCTAGTCCATCGCCTTAACCACTCGGCCACGACTGCGGGACGAGTAGGGGCTCTGAGATGTTGTAACTCAAGAGCTGGGGATGTCATGGATGAAACGTTGCATGTAGCCGCTCAACGTCTATACAGGAGAAGGCGCTGCGGTCAAATGCGTATAAAATAACGTTAAACTTTGCATGCATTGGCTCAACGTTTATAGACGGGAGGGCGGTGCGGTCAAATGCTCAACTGGGTATATAACCACGTTCCATACTACACATTCTCTTTCTGACGTGGATGAAAACAAACGAAAGGCTCGGCATGCTGCGGCTCAGCGTCTACGCAGACAAGCACCACCAGAGCTTCGCCCCAATCAACATCATTCACCACGTGGACATGCGGTAAATCTTCGTGAAGACGAGGTCTATACACGTCCGATGCCTGGTCGTAGGCACCGTAGGTTCGTTCACACACGATAGACCGAAGCGCTCGAGCATAAACGAAGTGAACCACTTTCCCTCCTGGCGTGCAATGTGAACGTTAAAGTCACCCGTCACTACGGCAGACGTGTCGTCGCCGAGCATGACCCAGCCGAAGACGTCCATCATGAACGCTTCGATGTCTCTCTTGGGCGTCGCGAGTGGTGGTGGGGGGACGTACAAAACAAGCGAGGCGCGGCATCAGCGTTGAAATGAACCGACCACTTCGGCCAGATCTCTACTCCATGGTCATCCGTTCGCTATCAAGTCAGCGAGCCAGACAAGCCACTTCTGGGATTACTTCTACCCAGTGGCGTAGTAACGGGGGGCCGGGGGACCGTGGGCCCCGGGTACCAGGAGTCTCAGTCACGAGGAGGGGGGTGCCACTTATGGCGGCAATCCCCCCGACTTGACTGGTTCGTAAGTGGCAAAGAATGTGTACACGCATGAGGTCACCACTCTTCCATCATGAACGTGTCTGGTGCAGAGTCGCAAAACTGGCTTGGCTCGCGCAAAGTCATCGCGCACCGGCGGAAAAACAAGCGCGGAAAGTGCGGGAGCACTCGAGAAAGAGCTGTGCCCGGGCACGCCGAGCCAACGCCACCTAGTCTACGCCAAACCCAGCGCAACACGGCGCTGGCTTGCGCCGACCACGGCCGGACTGCGCCGAGACAGCAAGAGAAGGCGCCAGACGAATAGGAAAGAAATCACACGAAGGTCTTACACGAAGGGAGTCGCGGGGAGGGGGTAAACATGTTGGGTAAACTCTCAACGTGTCGTCTCCCTCACCCCGGACTCTCACCCATTGCTGTCCACCCATGCACGGCACCGCACCACGCGCCGAGGGGGAAGTGCCGAGAGGAGGTGCTGGCGAAAGGCTTCTGCTCAGCAAGCTCCCTTGCTCTCTGACCCCGCCGTAAGTTCTAGAAGCGCGTCGCTCGCCGTCGGGAGGCGGTCACAATGTAGTGTTCTGGCAAGTGAATTCGTAATATTGTGACGGCGACTGCGTTTCCCTGTTGCCACAGCGTGCCATGACTGGAGACCGTCGAGCTTCCGGAAATCTGCGTGGACGGACTGGCTTCAGCGCCGCAGTGTACCGTATGCCAACGATTGTTTGATTGCATTACTTTCCATTTTAAGGCGTGCGGTTTAGAGGCTCGTTTTAGCGACAACATCTTACCGAATTGCCTCGAAACTCTGTCCAGAGAAAATGGCGGCCGCCGGCATGCTGTTGCTTGCGGTCTCGGGGAGCAGGGGGGTGACAAAAGACCTAAGGGCTTCGGGTGCCAGATGGTCTAGCTACGCCACTGCTTCTACCCTTCTTGAAGCTTGCCGATGGGAACGTCCACCCTTGCCCGTTCCCAGCCCAGGAGACCTCCGAACCAGCCGTCTGGCCAGCCTTCCCTAATTCCTGTCCACGGTCATTCCTTCGTGCTCGAACCAAGAAGCCAGACAAGCTGCTTCTGGTATTCTTTCACCCCTTTCTATGTGTGCCTTTCGCCTTGCCAGAGACCACCTGCGAGGAGGGCGCGGGGTAATCGGCGTAGGTGGGGTGTCAGGACCTTCCAACTGATATGGCGAAGGAGAGCGGCAGCTGCCCGAGAGCCTCACGGTGGCACCAGGAAGACAAGGGGCGTCCTTGGAACAGCTGGTCTTCCCGGAATGGTCGTGTGTGTTTGAGGGCAGGGTTTGTGCGTGGGTTGGAGGAGCCTACGGAGCCGAGTTGGAGAAGGTGCGTGCCCTTAAAAGAAGCTAACTTCACTTAGATTGGGTATTCCTGCTTTGTTATGGTACCTGTACACGGAGGCATGCGGTTTAAAGAAGCTCGTTTTAGCGAACGCTGTTTTACCGACCGCGGTTTATCGAATGCCTTTATAGAGAACCCAGTTTAGAGAAAATGGCGATGAGCCTCCTTTTAGCGACTTCGGCCGCCGCGAAGCGGCGTGTACGGGTAAATCAGGTGAGTTAACATTTTTGTAATGAGCCGCCGCAGAGGGGGGCACGGGTTAACACGCGCACCAGTGACACACGCGAGAAGTATTAAAGCCTTCTTTAAAAAAGCGTTCCCTTTAGACAAGACAAGACAAGACAAGACAAGACAAGACAAGATAAGACAAGACAAGACAAGACAAGACAAGACAAGACAAGACAAGACAAGACAAGACAAGACAAGACAAGACAAGACAAGACAAGACAAGACAAGATAAGATAAGACAAGACAAGACAAGACAAGACAAGACAAGACAAGATAAGACAAGATAAGACAAGATAAGATAAGATAAGATAAGATAAGATAAGACAAGATAAGACAAGACAAGACAAGATAAGATAAGACAAGACAAGACAAGACAAGACAAAGATAAAGACTAAGATAAGATCAAGACAAGACAAGACAAGACAAGATAAGACAAGACAAGACAAGACAAGATAAGATAAGATAAGACAAGATAAGACAAGACAAGATAAGATAAGATAAGATAAGACAAGACAAGACAAGACAAGACAAGATAAGATAAGACAAGACAAGATAAGACAAGATAAGATAAGATAAGATACAAGATAAGATAAGATAAGATAAGATAAGATAAGATAAGATAAGATAAGATAAGACTAAGATAAGATAAGATAAGATAAGATAAGATAAGATAAGATAAGATAAGATAAGATAAGATAAGATAAGATAAGACTAAGATAAGATAAGATAAGATAAGATAAGATAAGATAAGATAAGATAAGATAAGATAAGATAAGATAAGATAAGATAAGATAAGATAAGATAAGATAAGATAAGATAAGATAAGATAAGATAAGATAAGATAAGATAAGATAAGATAAGATAAGATAAGATAAGATAAGATAAGATAAGATAAGATAAGATAAGATAAGATAAGATAAGATAAGATAAGATAAGATAAGACAAGATAAGATAAGATAAGATAAGATAAGATAAGATACAGATAAGATAAGATAAGATAAGATAAGATAAGATAAGATAAGACAAGATAAGATAAGATAAGATAAGACAAGACAAGATAAGATAAGATAAGATAAGATAAGATAAGATAAGATAAGACAAGATAAGATAAGATAAGACAAGATAAGATAAGACAGAGACAAGACAAGATAAGACAAGATAAGATAAGATAAGATAAGATAAGACAAGATAAGATAAGATAAGACAAGACAAGACTAAGACAAGACAAGATAAGATAAGATAAGATAAGATAAGATAAGATAAGATCAAGATAAGATAAGACAAGATAAGATAAGACAAGATAAGATAAGATAAGACAAGACAAGACAAGACAAGACAAGACAAGACAAGACAAGACAAGACAAGACAAGACAAGATAAGACAAGACAAGACAAGACAAGACAAGACAAGACAAGACAAGACAAGACAAGACAAGACAAGACAAGACAAGACAAGACAAGACAAGACAAGACAAGACAAGACAAGACAAGACAAGACAAGACAAGACAAGACAAGACAAGACAAGACAAGACAAGACAAGACAAGACAAGACAGAGACAAGACAAGACAAGATAAGACAAGACAAGACAAGACAAGACAAGACAAGACAAGACAAGACAAGATAAGACAAGACAAGACAAGACAAGATAGAGACAAGATAAGATAAGACAAGACAAGACAAGACAAGACAAGATAAGACAGAAGACAAGACAAGATAAGACAAGACTAAGACAAGACAAGACAAGACAAGACAAGACAAGACAAGACAAGACAAGACAAGACAAGACAAGACAAGACAAGACAAGACAAGACAAGACAAGATCAAGACAAGACAAGACAAGACAAGACAAGACAAGACAAGACAAGACAAGACAAGACAAGACAAGACAAGACAAGACAAGACAAGACAAGACAAGACAAGACAAGACAAGACAAGACAAGACAAGACAAGACAAGACAAGACAAGACAAGACAAGACAAGACAAGACAAGACAAGACAAGACAAGACAAGACAAGACAAGACAAGACAAGACAAGACAAGACAAAGACAAGACAAGACAAGACAAGACAAGACAAGACAAGACAAGACAAGACAAGACAAGACAAGACAAGACAAGACAAGACAAGACAAGACAAGACAAGACAAGACAAGACAAGACAAGACAAGACAAGACAAGACAAGACAAGACAAGACAAGACAAGACAAGACAAGACAAGACAAGACAAGACAAGACAAGACAAGACAAGACAAGACAAGACAAGACAAGACAAGACAAGACAAGACAAGACAAGACAAGACAAGACAAGACAAGACAAGACAAGACAAGACAAGACAAGACAAGACAAGACAAGACAAGACAAGACAAGACAAGACAAGACAAGACAAGACAAGACAAGACAAGACAAGATAAGACAAGACAAGACAAGACAAGACAAGACAAGACAAGACAAGACAAGACAAGACAAGACAAGACAAGACAAGACAAGACAAGACAAGACAAGACAAGACAAGACAAGACAAGACAAGACAAGACAAGACAAGACAAGACAAGACAAGACAAGACAAGACAAGACAAGACAAGACAAGACAAGACAAGACAAGACAAGACAAGACAAGACAAGACAAGACAAGACAGAGACAAGACAAGACAACGACAAGACAAGACAAGACAAGACAAGACAAGACAAGACAAGACAAGACAAGACAAGACAAGACAAGACAAGACAAGACAAGACAAGACAAGACAAGACAAGACAAGACAAGACAAGACAAGACAAGACAAGACAAGACAAGACAAGACAAGACAAGACAAGACAAGACAAGATAAGACAAGACAAGACAAGACAAGACAAGACAAGACAAGACAAGACAAGACAAGACAAGACAAGACAAGACAAGACAAGACAAGACATAGACACAGACAAGACAAGACAAGACAAGACAAGACAAGACAAGATCAAGACAAGACAAGTACATAGACAAGACAAGACATAGACAAGACAAGACAAGACAAGACAAGATAAGACAAGACAAGACAAGATCAAGACAAGACAAGACAAGACAAGACAAGACAAGACAAGACAAGACAAGACAAGCAAGACAAGACAGACAAGACAAGACAAGACAAGACAAGACAAGACTATAGACAAGACAAGACATAGACAAGACAAGACAAGACAAGACAAGACAAGACAAGACAGCGACAAGATCAAGATAAGACAAGACAAGACATGACAAGACAAGACAAGATCAAGACAAGATCAAGACGTAAGACAAGATAAGACAAGACAAGACAAGACAAGGAGCACGACAAGACAAGACAAGACAAGACAAGACAAGACAAGACAAGACAAGACAAGACAAGACAAGACTAAGACAAGATCAAGACTAAGACAAGACAAGACAAGACAAGATCAAGACAAGCATAAGGCTACGGACTGCAAGGAGTGGCCATGGCCAAGGCTCTGTCCCTGGAGCGTCAGCAGGTCGTCCCCGGCAAGCAGAATGGCCACGGACGCGGGAGCTGGCGCTGGCCAAGGAGCTCGCTCCTTGGCCAGCGTCAGCGTTCGTCCCTGGCGAGCAGCGAATGGCCACGGACGCGGGAGCTGGCGCTGGCCAAGGAGCTCGCTCCTTGGCCAGCGTCAGCGTTCGTCCCCGGCGCAAGCAGAATGGCCACGGACGCGGGAGCTGGCGCTGGCCAAGGAGCTCGCTCCTTGGCCAGCGTCAGCGTTCGTCCCTGGCCAAGCAGAATGGCCACGGACGCGGGAGCTGGCGCTGGCCAAGGAGCCTGCTCCTTGGCCAGCGTCAGCGTTCGTCCCTGGCAAGCAGAATGGCCACGGACGCGGGAGCTGGCGCTGGCCAAGGAGCTCGCTCCTTGGCCAGCGTCAGCGTTCGTCCCTGGCAGCAGCAGAATGGCCACGGACGCGGGAGCTGGCGCTGGCCAAGGAGCTCGCTCCTTGGCCAGCGTCAGCGTTCGTCCCTGGCAAGCAGAATGGCCACGGACGCGGGAGCTGGCGCTGGCCAAGGAGCTCGCTCCTTGGCCAGCGTCAGCGTTCGTCCCCGGCAGCAGCAGAATGGCCACGGACGCGGGAGCTGGCGCTGGCCAAGGAGCTCGCCCTTGGCCAGCGTCAGCGTTCGTCCCTGGCAGCAGCAGAATGGCCACGGACGCGGGAGCTGGCGCTGGCCAAGGAGCTCGCTCCTTGGCCAGCGTCAGCGTTCGTCCCTGGCGAGCAGAATGGCCACGGACGCGGGAGCTGGCGCTGGCCAAGGAGCTCGCCCTTGGCCAGCGTCAGCGTTCGTCCCTGGCACAGCAGAATGGCCACGGACGCGGGAGCTGGCGCTGGCCAAGGAGCTCGCTCCTTGGCCAGCGTCAGCGTTCGTCCCTGGCAAGCAGAATGGCCACGGACGCGGGAGCTGGCGCTGGCCAAGGAGCTCGCCCTTGGCCAGCGTCAGCGTTCGTCCCCGGCAAGCAGAATGGCCACGGACGCGGGAGCTGGCGCTGGCCAAGGAGCTCGCTCCTTGGCCAGCGTCAGCGTTCGTCCCTGGCAGCAGCAGAATGGCCACGGACGCGGGAGCTGGCGCTGGCCAAGGAGCCTGCTCCTTGGCCAGCGTCAGCGTTCGTCCCTGGCAAGCAGAATGGCCACGGACGCGGGAGCTGGCGCTGGCCAGGGAGCTCGCCCTTGGCCAGCGTCAGCGTTCGTCCCTGGCAAGCAGAATGGCCACGGACGCGGGAGCTGGCGCTGGCCAAGGAGCTCGCCCTTGGCCAGCGTCAGCGTTCGTCCCTGGCAAGCAGAATGGCCACGGACGCGGGAGCTGGCGCTGGCCAAGGAGCTCGCTCCTTGGCCAGCGTCAGCGTTCGTCCCTGGCAGAGCAGAATGGCCACGGACGCGGGAGCTGGCGCTGGCCAAGGAGCTCGCTCCTTGGCCAGCGTCAGCGTTCGTCCCTGGCAGCAGCAGAATGGCCACGGACGCGGGAGCTGGCGCTGGCCAAGGAGCTCGCTCCTTGGCCAGCGTCAGCGTTCGTCCCTGGCAAGCAGAATGGCCACGGACGCGGGAGCTGGCGCTGGCCAAGGAGCTCGCCCTTGGCCAGCGTCAGCGTTCGTCCCTGGCAAGCAGAATGGCCACGGACGCGGGAGCTGGCGCTGGCCAAGGAGCTCGCTCCTTGGCCAGCGTCAGCGTTCGTCCCTGGCAAGCAGAATGGCCACGGACGCGGGAGCTGGCGCTGGCCAAGGAGCTCGCTCCTTGGCCAGCGTCAGCGTTCGTCCCTGGCAAGCAGAATGGCCACGGACGCGGGAGCTGGCGCTGGCCAAGGAGCTCGCTCCTTGGCCAGCGTCAGCGTTCGTCCCTGGCCAAGCAGAATGGCCACGGACGCGGGAGCTGGCGCTGGCCAAGGAGCTCGCTCCTTGGCCAGCGTCAGCGTTCGTCCCTGGCAAGCAGAATGGCCACGGACGCGGGAGCTGGCGCTGGCCAAGGAGCTCGCTCCTTGGCCAGCGTCAGCGTTCGTCCCTGGCAAGCAGAATGGCCACGGACGCGGGAGCTGGCGCTGGCCAAGGAGCTCGCTCCTTGGCCAGCGTCAGCGTTCGTCCCTGGCAAGCAGAATGGCCACGGACGCGGGAGCTGGCGCTGGCCAAGGAGCCGCTCCTTGGCCAGCGTCAGCGTTCGTCCCTGGCAAGCAGAATGGCCACGGACGCGGGAGCTGGCGCTGGCCAAGGAGCTCGCTCCTTGGCCAGCGTCAGCGTTCGTCCCTGGCAAGCAGAATGGCCACGGACGCGGGAGCTGGCGCTGGCCAAGGAGCTCGCTCCTTGGCCAGCGTCAGCGTTCGTCCCTGGCAAGCAGAATGGCCACGGACGCGGGAGCTGGCGCTGGCCAAGGAGCTCGCCCCTTGGCCAGCGTCAGCGTTCGTCCCTGGCAGCAGCAGAATGGCCACGGACGCGGGAGCTGGCGCTGGCCAAGGAGCCGCTCCCTGGCCAGCGTCAGCGTTCGTCCCTGGCAAGCAGAATGGCCACGGACGCGGGAGCTGGCGCTGGCCAAGGAGCTCGCTCCTTGGCCAGCGTCAGCGTTCGTCCCTGGCAAGCAGAATGGCCACGGACGCGGGAGCTGGCGCTGGCCAAGGAGCTCGCTCCTTGGCCAGCGTCAGCGTTCGTCCCTGGCAAGCAGAATGGCCACGGACGCGGGAGCTGGCGCTGGCCAAGGAGCTCGCTCCTTGGCCAGCGTCAGCGTTCGTCCCTGGCAAGCAGAATGGCCACGGACGCGGGAGCTGGCGCTGGCCAAGGAGCTCGCTCCTTGGCCAGCGTCAGCGTTCGTCCCTGGCCAAGCAGAATGGCCACGGACGCGGGAGCTGGCGCTGGCCAAGGAGCTCGCTCCTTGGCCAGCGTCAGCGTTCGTCCCCGGCAAGCAGAATGGCCACGGACGCGGGAGCTGGCGCTGGCCAAGGAGCTCGCTCCTTGGCCAGCGTCAGCGTTCGTCCCTGGCAGCAGCAGAATGGCCACGGACGCGGGAGCTGGCGCTGGCCAGGAGCTCGCTCCTTGGCCAGCGTCAGCGTTCGTCCCTGGCAAGCAGAATGGCCACGGACGCGGGAGCTGGCGCTGGCCAAGGAGCTCGCTCCTTGGCCAGCGTCAGCGTTCGTCCCTGGCCAAGCAGAATGGCCACGGACGCGGGAGCTGGCGCTGGCCAAGGAGCTCGCTCCTTGGCCAGCGTCAGCGTTCGTCCCTGGCAGAGCAGAATGGCCACGGACGCGGGAGCTGGCGCTGGCCAAGGAGCTCGCTCCTTGGCCAGCGTCAGCGTTCGTCCCTGGCAAGCAGAATGGCCACGGACGCGGGAGCTGGCGCTGGCCAAGGAGCTCGCTCCTTGGCCAGCGTCAGCGTTCGTCCCTGGCGAGCAAGCAGAATGGCCACGGACGCGGGAGCTGGCGCTGGCCAAGGAGCTCGCTCCTTGGCCAGCGTCAGCGTTCGTCCCTGGCAGCAGCAGAATGGCCACGGACGCGGGAGCTGGCGCTGGCCAAGGAGCTCGCTCCTTGGCCAGCGTCAGCGTTCGTCCCTGGCGGCAAGCAGAATGGCCACGGACGCGGGAGCTGGCGCTGGCCAAGGAGCTCGCTCCTTGGCCAGCGTCAGCGTTCGTCCCTGGCAAGCAGAATGGCCACGGACGCGGGAGCTGGCGCTGGCCAAGGAGCTCGCTCCTTGGCCAGCGTCAGCGTTCGTCCCTGGCACAGCAGAATGGCCACGGACGCGGGAGCTGGCGCTGGCCAAGGAGCTCGCTCCTTGGCCAGCGTCAGCGTTCGTCCCTCGGCAAGCAGAATGGCCACGGACGCGGGAGCTGGCGCTGGCCAAGGAGCGCGCTCCTTGGCCAGCGTCAGCGTTCGTCCCTCGGCAAGCGGAATGGCCACGGACGCGGGAGCTGGCGCTGGCCAAGGAGCTCGCTCCTTGGCCAGCGTCAGCGTTCGTCCCTGGCAAGCAGAATGGCCACGGACGCGGGAGCTGGCGCTGGCCAAGGAGCTAGCTCCTTGGCCAGCGTCAGCGTTCGTCCCTGGCAAGCAGAATGGCCACGGACGCGGGAGCTGGCGCTGGCCAAGGAGCGCGCTCCTTGGCCAGCGTCAGCGTTCGTCCCTCGGCAAGCAGAATGGCCACGGACGCGGGAGCTGGCGCTGGCCAAGGAGCTCGCTCCTTGGCCAGCGTCAGCGTTCGTCCCTGGCAAGCAGAATGGCCACGGACGCGGGAGCTGGCGCTGGCCAAGAGCGAGCTCCTTGGCCAGCGTCAGCGTTCGTCCCCGGCAAGCAGAATGGCCACGGACGCGGGAGCTGGCGCTGGCCAAGGAGCTGCGCTCCTTGGCCGGCGTCAGCGTTCGTCCCTGGCAAGTTATCTGCCAGGCAAGTTGCTAGTTATCTGAAGATTTATCTGAGATCACAGGAAACGCTTTTCCGTCCTTTGAAATTGTATAAACTGTTCGCGACAAAGCAAACCAATATTATATGAGCTTCCTAACACCGGATCTATTGCTGAGGAAGTCGCACTTTTGAATCATGATGATCGGCAGTTGCGTCTACACTGCACAAGCACCAAAATGTCGGCGCCTACAACAATGTTGGGGAACAGAGTGCCGATACTCTAAGCGCAGCTGATTTAGTGGCTCTAGTTCTTCCCAGAAGTGGCGCGCGGCACGTGTCTCGAGCATATCCACAAAAATAATTAGCGCCACTTTTTTTAGGATGGACAGGCTTTTATTCCATACAACCATGTAGCGGGTTTGCAAACCAGCATTCAGACGAAGAGCAGGCCGATATAGGACATAGGAAGTGCAAAACTGCCACTTTATTTCATTTTTTGTTGTCTTGCTTTAAATTAAGCTTTAATATATTTTGCAAAACAACGTTTGCGTGTTGAATGTGGTGGTCCAAACGGCCGCAACGCCGCACCTTGTGCTTTTGATAATTTCGAACGTGGACGGAATTTCGAATTCATTCGGAAATCGGAGCTTATTCTAGGTTTTGTAAGCCACTGTAATCTACGTATGTGTTGGCTCGTATCTTGCGCCGCCTGTTGGCCGCTTCCTGCAGCGGCGGACGCAGAGCGAAGAAGTTCTAGCTCGAGATCGGCGGCGAACAGCCTGTGGCCCGAGCCCATCTCGAGCGCCCGACCTGCATGCGCAGCTGCAAACATGCAACTCGTTTGTTCCGGAAGAATTCTGGGCCATCTATGAGGAAAAGGGTACAAATAAATAGCGGTAGAATCCCCCTTAATGCACGAGAGCTTGTGCCACCGAGATCTCCCCCACAGCAAGCAGATCGTGCTTGTAGCCTTTCCTGCGGTACACCATAAGGTGAAATAGAGTTTAGATTATGCTTCAAAATAAACAAAACAGGATAGCATGCGCGCGAAAAAACAAGCACAAAAACATGTGGAATGCGCCACATCGGTAGTCTAAAATACCAACGACATGTAGGCGATCGCACGTGTGTGGCATGATAGCCCCACGTGCAAAATCCCTGTACGCGCTTCAACCAGCATTGTTCCATGTCTTAACCCAATATGTCGAGGGTCTACAAATGACGGCATGATTACGTTACACACGCTCGCGTGCCCACTTTCTGTCTCTAAATTACAAACAGACTGCTCCGCCGTCACGGTGAGGATCCGGCCACCTGAGCTGGGGATTCGAGTCATGGGCTTCTGATGAAACTGGCCATTTTAAGGTGGGGCAAAAAGGGGGGGGGTGTCAGTCGTGGGCATTTGACACGGGGCTTTTGTCATCGGGTGCTTTCGTGCACCACCCGATCGTACATAGGGCATCAACATTCTGTAAAGCGGTCTCCTTCGTGGAACTTGCAAGTCCACTGTAATATGTGGTCGTGTGATCCTTTGCTGGATAAAACACAAATTCCGGAATCCGGGCAAGTAGGAACCGAAAACAGAGGGGAAAAACTTTTGAGGCGTTCAAAATCAGTGTAAAGGATGATGACGGTTGCATCAGTGCGTCGTCACTTGTTTTATCAAATAAGAAATTTAGGTTCATTTGGGGTGAGGTATAAAAAAGTGTGTGTATATGTTCGTTTTTTCCAAATAAAATTCAGTTGCTTGTAATCAGGGTTGGGCAGAAATACTCAAAAATGTATTTGGAAATACAAATACTGGGATACATTAAAATAGTAGCTAAAATACTGATACTGAAATTTAACTGTAAAAGTGTATCGCGATACGTATCGGAAATACATTTTAAATTGGGTGGAAAAGTATTTGGAAATACAAATACAGGAATACATTTTAGGGAGGGCAGAAATGCAAATACAGAAATTCTGATACTGCAATACCGTTTTCAAACTTGTTTGAGACGCCAAATGATATGAAGCTTGAAGTTGGAAGTGGAAGTTTTGATCCCGAAATTACTTTCCCCTAGGCTTGGCACTTCGCCTTGAAGGTAGTGAATTTGGACGACAAAAAGTCTTCAATGGGCTCAAAAAAACGTTCCATCAAGGACTGACCGAGGTCCCTTCCCTGACATCTTGTCTCTCTGACGAGGGATATGAAAGTACTTTGACCTCTAAATAAATTCCATATCATCCTAAATCCCATCAAAGCGTCACCACGCCCCTGTCCAATAAGGACGCCCCGGTCAACATTTATCAAATGACGTCACCGTGGAATGACCTAGTATTTTTTATCTGTAAGTGTGGTCTTGAATATGAAACTTTACCACGCTGCTGTATGAAAGGACAATACGTACTTTCGTTGTAAGTTACCTCGTTGAAGATCGTATAGGCAGTGTCATTTGGAATTTTCGAGAATAGTGGACCACCTGAAGCATCCTGAAACGCATGTCTTAGATTCTGTTACGGTTGAAAAAAACGATGCGGTGGCATCCCTGTTGTGAAGGTCCTTCTTGCCGACCCTCCGCCATCAACGCATGGATTACAGTCCTCAAGTTTTGTCTTGCATACTCCAAATAAAGACCTCGTGGATTGCGACCTGATATTGCCTGCACAGGTGCGAGCTCTCCGAGAAACAGTGCGCTCGAGACGAGTCGCAGGTGTACGAAGTCTGGGTCCGCACAGAGAGGCCACGTCTGACCTCCTTCCTGGGTTTCGGATCACCAGAGCAGCAGGTCACTTTCACGTCGGCTGATGACGTACCCTTGAGCCGTGCAATATTACGGGCGCAACCGCAGACGCATTCGAATATGTGTTGAACTTCACTGCGTGAGTCATCCTACTATTTCAAGCCAACCACCGCCAGGCTCCTGCTGCAACGGACTGTGACTCAGCTTTGCCGGCTGGGTGTATTGTGTGTATATATGCAAGAGAGACGGTTAGCAGCTGAGGCAAGAGAGACGGTTAGCAGCGGGCTTTGTATGCCAGCAAACAATGACTCAAGAAACGCCTACCTAAGGACCTGCGGCACTAGATGCTCTGACTCCACTCTTGGCACGCCACCTGGTTCGAGTCCCCGACTACGCAACACTTCTCAGAAGAGAGAAGAGCACGCATAATAAAATAGTTCGGAGAATCGGAAGGAACCTTGGTCAGCATGGTAATAATTCCCAAGCATCTCCTTTACCCTGGTGTCCTCAGAAGTAAAAAAACAAAAAAAATGCGTTCGGATTTGTAGTTTTGTTTCGGGGGGGGGGGGGGTACTATTTCTCAAGAAATGTAACGAAACACATTTAACCTGATTGTATCGCGATACAAATTGGTACGTTCAAAGTGTATTTCGATACAGGAATACGGATACTGGTGAAAAAAATGTATCGCGATACAGAAGTACAGATATGAAATGTATTTCTGAAATACTATCGCGAGACATTTGTATCGCGATACTGCCTAACCCTGCTTGTAATGCTCCAAGTGTGCACGTCTACTTCATTGTGCTCATTTTTTTTTGCGCCTTACGTATCGGATTTTGCGCCTGACGTCACTTTTCGGTTAGAATCGAAATCAAAACCAACATTGTCGTCTGCTGTCAGTCCCTTGACGCCATGTTGGAGGCACCCGGCGTCTTATTGTGGCAGCGGTAGTGCCGTAGAGTCATAGAGCCGCGTATTTGTATAATCACATTTCAGAATATTTTGTTTCCCTAGTCAATGTCAAAGAGGTTCCTCATCTGACACGAAGTGTTGTCCACAAACCCGTAGTTGGGGTACAAAGCATTTCTGTCAGGATCATCGAGTCAACATAATAATCTAGAGCGAGAGTCCCATGCATTTGGCTGCGACGAAACAGCGAGGCATAGGCGCGTGGACATAACGGCGGCCCTAGTTGGCGGTCCCGATGAACCCATTTCGCTTGCGACGCCTTAAAGAGATACTTCAACGAAATTTGAAATATATCCGTCGTGTTCAAAAATAGGTGTAATATGATCCACAATATCCGTAAATGACAATAGCACGTTTGTATTTTGAGCCTGGTGGCTGTATTTTTTGTTATAAACGGCCCACTCTGGCAAGCGCTCGAAGAAGGCCCAGATTAGAGCACGTGACATCCGACGCAATCGTGACGTAGTTCGTCTCGGGACGAGTAAAGTTACCGCGAGGCTGACGTCGAGAGGATGGCCTAGTCGTTCCAGCCACCGAAGCGGCTGTTCTTCTATGAATTTTGAGTGACGGGTTAATCTTGTCTAATCTTGTAGAGGGACAATATCGACTTCTGGGTCACACAAAGGGATTCTCGGGAAGAGGGGAGTTCCTCCTTCCCCTCTTCTCACGTCGTGGCCGGAGGCGAGACAGTTGCCGTCACAACCTCTCAAGGTTCGTAGACGGGCACTACAAATGAGGCGTTAGCGACATCCACCAGGTGTTCTTTGCTAATCGTATAATTCGTTTTAAAATTCTTTTTCGTGACTTTTTAAACAAGATATTGGTGTGTTCGATGTGATACTGCTCCTTTGAACACATATACACCAAGAAATAAGCGGCGAAATTTTGTTGAAGTATCCCTTTAACATGCACAAAGAAGCAGCAAAACATATATAATTTCTGTACCATGTTATTTTCTTTTTTTACTTTACAGAAATACACCTGAATTGCGCGTAGACAAAATTAAATAAAGTTTACAAGCGCTCGAGCAACTTCAACTGCTTGAGGCAAAACTAACACGTTTAAACCAGCATATTTAAGCATGCTTCCAGTAATAAGCCAATGGTATTCCCAGACTAACATTGACCATTAAATGCCATTGTGTTCTTGCAGTGTCGATGAGTAGATTCTCACTAACCTTTATGTGTGCGTTTAGCGTGACATAAGAACATTGAAAAAGCGAGGTCACCGAAAGGTGACTTCACTTCTTCGGTCACTCTTTGGGTTCAAAACTTCGATCCACGAAGTTTCTTCGGCGTGGCGCAAAGGTGCTCCGGCATACCTTGAGTTAAGCAAGCTTGATCTTATCAGCTCCACTCAATATCGGTGACCTAAATATTGATCCCAAATCGTTGTCTCGCCTGTCATGGCTTATCTGTCGACACCTTGGTATGGGATGGGGTACCAGTTCTCCTAAAAATGGTGCAATGTCCATCGCGTCCGCACTTTCTCTCAGCCTGTGTTTCGCCCTGGTACCCCAAACAATTAGGTGAGCTTTTGTCCGGTGATCTTTTGTCCGGTTACCCAGTGAGCTCGTACACAAATAGAAACTCAGTGCGAAGTCAATTGCTCTCTCATAAAAACGCGGTTAATTAATTCGAATTTTTTTTTCAATCGCCCGTGACAAAATGCTGTATGAGGGAGAGGAGGTCTTAACAAAATGGAAGATTTCGGGAGAGGGGGGGGGGCGAGCCGTATGCCCTCCCCCTGCCTGTCTCAACGTTACTGGAGCAAGCTTGTTCCAGTAACACTGTCGTGTCTGTCAGACTGTCTTTTGTATGAAGTGTAAGCGGTGTGACCTGTGTATTAATTTAGAATTCTATGTCGGGTCATTGGATCAATAAGGAGCAAATCCCATTCCGTCTCCTCATTTGTTTTGTACCCAAACGTTTGCTAAGTATAATTTTTCTTTGCCAATTACCTAGATCGGTCGCACATGTAAAGTCGGAGTGCACAAAATGTGCAATATGTGCGATAGGCGAGCTGCCTTCGTAGGAGTATTTTGCACTTTTGTTTGGCCACCTCAGACACCACACATCAAGTGTACTCTGAATTTTTCCGTGGGATAATGGCAAGTTTCGTTTTCTTCTTCTGTTGGCAGGGGGCAGAAAAAACTTCGAGATGTTGCCTCTTGCCTTTGACTGTGAGGGCTTATGAAGACGGAAGTAGTAGTACGCGACGAAATGGAGCTCCTGACCTTGCCGCGTGACACTGCGCCAGTCTGCCTAGAGAGGAGCCAAGAGGCTTCTATTGAAACCGGGCTTGTGCCCGCGCCCTATTGGGCAAGCACATAGAAGACAAAGATGTTGAGACAATCTAGGAGACCAGTATATTATTCGCGACTCCAGCAAAACGAACGGCACCTAGCGGGAAAACACTGAACTGGCCGGAACAGGTCCCTTCGCGATTTCTGCTCGTCTCCTCTGGCTTCCGTGTTTACATGTTGTCGGTGGTTTGCGCGACAAAACAGTTCTACCGGTGACTGTGTCGTAACCGTAGTATCGCCTTCTGACCCAGGTTGCTCTGCACGCGACCTATGTAACCGCGTGAGCCAGACATTCCGCGTTTATCAGCGTTCATCAGCACCGTGGAAGGACAGTGGGCAGTCCTTTCCTGGTTTCCTCGAAGAAAGTCAAGTCTCTGGAAGTTCGCTTACCCCAACACATCGCCTCAGGTTCGAAACGTGGAAGATAAAACCCGGGGGAACTAATTTTTAGTCCAATGCTTACTTGCTGGTGCCCCACCGTTGTGCATTGAGCTGGCACATGGCACAGCACGACCTGGATTCGACCGCCATATTTGCTCGATAGTACGTGGCGTCCCCTATAAGTCGCTGGAGTCGCGAGCGCGCGCTCTTCCTCGTCCTGCTGCTGATGATAGCTGTTTGCAGAAGAACTGCGATCACATCAATTCTTCCCCCTACGACGAAGTCCTTATAACGGTCTGGGGGACGTCTGGCCCGTGGAGACCGCAGTTGTCTTCCGGACAGTTGGGATGTTCGAGTTGCTGGCAGTTGTTGCGGAGCATCCGGCTCACCCAGGTCATCTGTCACGCTCCACTCTGCCGGTTGCGGAGCATCCGGCTCACCCAGGTCATCTGTCACGCTCCACTCTGCCGGTTGCGTCGAGGTCTCTTCTGCTTGTGTCGTTTTACGAATATGGTCCAAGTGGCGACGTACCTTGCCACCGGCGCATTCAATGAGCCAAGAACGTGGACCTGCCCGTCGCAAGATCTTGCCTCGAACCCAGTCTGGCTTGGTCAGGAACTGGCGGACCAGTACTCTCTCTCCTCTGGCGAAGCGGCGAGCTGGACCCAGTGGCTCTTGACTCTCCTTGGCCTCCGTAGCTGTCTTCGGCTTAAGTAGGTCAAGGGGGCAGGGTAGCTCTCTGCCAAACATCGCTCTCGCCGGTGTCACCCCCGTAGCACTGTGGGTCGTGGAGTGCTGTCGGAAGACGAAGCGAGCAAGTCTACGTTGTATGCTTCCGCTTGTATCTTTTAGAAGGGCCCTCTTGAGCTCAGCGACATATCGTTCTGCCTGTCCATTAGTTGCAGGGTGATATGCTGCTGCAGTTACGGTCTGCACACCGTTCGACGCGTAGAACTTCTTAATCTCGTTGGAGACGAATGCGCTCCCATTGTCGGAGACAACTTTCCGCGGAATACCAAACGTAGCAAAAAGGTTTCGTAGAGCATTAATAACAGCTGCCGATGTTGCTTGTGGCATGTGACGTACCTCTACCCACTTTGTGCCCGCGTCAACGACAACCAGGTAGGTCTGTCCTTGCACTGGCCCTGCGAAATCTAGATGCAGCGTGTGCCAGGGTGTCTCTGGACGTTCCCAGACAGGCATCGGAGCCTTTGGTGGGTTCTTCTGTGTCGTTTGGCATTCACGGCAGTTCTGTACCGTCCCCTCAATCTCGCTGTCAAGCCCCGGCCACCAGACGTAGCTCCGTGCACACTTCTTCATTGCCACCATGCCCCTGTGGCCTGCGTGTATAAGCGCTAGGACATGCGGACGTGCTGCCGTGGGGATGATGATCCGAGAGCCGCAGGTAAGGCATCCTTGGTGAAGTGCCAGTGCTGCAGCTCTCCGCCTGTATGGCGTGAACCTGTCACCTTCGAGTTTGTCCACTGTGCCGTTCTGTACGGCGGTGTACAGTTCACACAAGGTGTTGTCTTGCTGTGTCAGACAAGCTATCTCCGTGGCTGTGAATGGTGGTCTTGATAAGGCTTCAAACATTAGTATGTCACCAGGTGGCCATGGCTCATCCTCACTGTCTGGTAGTGGCAGACGGCTCAATGCGTCAGCGTTTTGGTGATTCTTGCCCTGCCGGTAGACATGGTCGTAATCATATGAAGACAGTTTCATGCACCATCTGGTCATCCGTGGAGAGAGGACTTGAGCTGTTGGTTTCTTTGGGCCCAGAATGCCCAGCAAGGGTTGGTGGTCAGTGATGAATGTTACCTTCCTTCCCGCGATGTACTTGTGAAATTTGTGGGCTCCAAACACCACTGCGAGGCCCTCCTTGTCCAGCTGGGCGTAGTTTCGTTCTGCTGGTCCAAGGGTACGTGAAGCGAAAGCGATCGGTGCCTCCCGCCCCTGGTCGTCACATTGAGAAAGGACGGCTCCGACGCCGTAAGGCGAAGCGTCGCAGGAGACAAAAAGTTCTTTCCTTTCGTCGTAGTGTGCCAGTACGGTCTGCTTGATGAGCAAGCTCTTCAGTTGTTCAAATGCTTTCTGGTGCCTGTCTGCCCATCTCCACACAGTGTTTTTCTGAAGGAGTTCATAAAGACAGCTGGCGATAGCTGCCCTGTCCTTCAGGAATCTGTCATAGAATGCAAGCATTCCGAGAAATTACTGTAAGGCCTGTTTACAAGTCGGAGCTGGCGCATCCAAAATGGCTCGAACTTTCTCCTTTGTAGTGTGGACGCCCGATTCGTCAATTCGGTGTCCAAGAAAGAAGACCTCCCGAACCCCGAAGCGGCATTTGTCTTTTGCCAGGCGCAAATTGTACTTCACCAGTTGTTTCAGAACAGCTTCCAGTCGCGTGGCATGCTCTGTGGCATCCCTTCCACCGACGATCACATCATCCAGGTATGTGCATACACCCGGGATACCAGTCAACATCGACTCCATGAAGCGCTGGAATATGGCTGGCGCCGCCGAAATCCCAAATGGAAGCCGTTTGACCTTATAAAGTCCATTCAGCGTATTGAGGGTCAGCACCTCTGCTGTCTCAGGAGTTACGCGGAGCTGTTGGTAAGCCTGGTTCAGGTCGAGGGTGCTGAACACCTTGCTTCCTCTCAAGTTGCTGAGGACTTCGTCGGCTGTCGGAAGTGGGTACGCTGCCTTTTTAGCTACTAAGTTCACTGTGCAGCGGTAATCGCCACAGATGCGTAGCGTGCCGTTCTTCTTACGTACCAATACCAGAGGCGTTGCCCAGTTTGAGTGCGGAGTTGGCTGTATTATGCCCTGGTCTTGCAGTCGATCCAGTTCAGCTTCTACAGCTGATCGCAAGGCAAAGGGGACCGACCGTGCTTTCAAGAACTTCGGGGCTGTGCCCTCGACCAGTTCAAGTTGTACTGCCGGACCGACATGTCCTGTGATGTCTTCGCCGAACACAGGCTGGTACTTGTCACGCAGCCTGGCGACAAATTCGCCGTCCGTCACATCATTGATCCCAGCGATGTCTATCCCGAGGTGTGAAAACCAGTTCCGCCCTAGAAGGTTACACCCGGCTCCTCTGACAACCAAGAGTGGCAATTTGCAGGTCTTGCTTTTGTGCGTTACCTGCACGTCAGTGGTACCCAAAACTCGAAGCGACTGGCCGGACCACGTGCGCAGGAAGACGTTGCTGGTCTCCAGCCGTGGCGGGTCGTTAGTCCATGTGGAGCCGAATGTTGCTTCACTGATGAGCGTGCAGGCTGCTCCCGAGTCGACTTCGAAGGTCAGGCACTTGTTGTCAACTGACACTTCCAGTGTGAACTTCGGCACACTGCAGTTGGCACCGAGTTGAGCTCGTACAGTGTCGACGTGTCCCCTGAGCATTGGTGACTGACGTCTGGTGCAGTTGTCCGCAGCAAGGTGTGTGGTAGCTCTATGCTGTGGTTCTTGCGCGAGTTGTCTGTGTCTTTTCGTTTTTTGATGCACGCTTTTTCAATGTGCCCAATTTTCTTGCAGTAGTTGCAGGAGGCTGTCTTAAATCTACAAGTGTCCGGGCTGTGCTGTGCGTCGCACCGCCAGCAGCGTTGAGCGTTCCGAGCTTTTGGACGGTTCCTGGGCCGATCTTGGTTCCGTGTGTGGCAGCTAGTTGCACTTGCCTTGTGCACGTCTTTGAATTCCGACTTCACCTTTTTTAATCCTCCGCGGCGTTCTCTGCTCTCAGAGCGAAGTCGAAGGCCTTCTGAAAGGTCAAGTCTTTCTCAGCGAAGAGGCGCTGCTGCACTTGCTCGCTCCGCAGGCCGCACACGAAGCGATCCCGCAGCATCACTTCCAGGGGAAGGACAGTCGGGTTTGTCGCTTGATCTGCGCTGGTACCGAAGTTACAGTCGGCAGCGAGCTTCTTCAGGGCTCTCACGTAAGCACTGACCGTCTCGCCGACCTCCTGGTCGCGACGTTGGAAGCGTGCTCTGATGAAGACTTCGGAAGGGGTCGGGTAAAAGTGAGCCTTCAGAAGTTGGACGATCTCGTCGAACGTCACCTGGCTTGGCTGTTTGGGTTGTACGAGCGCGCAGACCACGTCGTAGGTCTCCGCCCCGCACAGTGTGAGCAGGTGCGCACGTTTCTTCGAGGCGTCCTTTACATCGTTAGCTTCGAAAAAAAACTGCAGCCGTCCGTACCAGGATTTCCATGAGCTGGAGCTGCCGTCGAACTCTGGAATGCGACCAAACTCAGGCGTGGCCATGGCGTTGCGCTGGTGGGCATTCGTTGTCGAGGCAGGGTGTCCGGTGAATCGTGAGTTTCCCTCGTCGCCAATTGTTATGTCTGGACAGCCATAGTTGACTTACTGATGCTTAATATATACAAGAAAAAGGAACAAGACTGGCCTATGGCCGTTACAGTCAGGAGCCCGGGATCGAATGCCTCAGTCCGGGGCCACGCTCAGCAAGCGCGCGCTCTTCCTCGTCCTGCTGCTGATGATAGCTGTTTGCAGAAGAACTGCGAACACATCACCCAGGCAAGTTTCTTGGCCTTATTTTTTACAGAGATGACTACGCTTTGTAATTTTACAAGAAAAAACCGACCTGTGAAATACACCTTTGACGAAAAGTTTAGATTGCTACGTGCAGGCGTCGATTTTTACGATCCATTTTAGATCGAGCCTGGTGACTTGAGCCACCCTATATATCTATATATATATATATGTTACGAAGATGTGCGGCCGGCAGCAAATGACAATGAGGCGTCCACTCAATGAAATAGAAAGGATTTTATGGAAGCCGGGCCGGGCGCGCGGAGCCTGGCGCGAGATGGTCAGGCACGCCACTGCCCCAGTGTCGCCGTCTTCTTCGTCACAATATACAGGGTTGTCACAAAAGAAAATTTACACGGTCTTTTTTACCGCAAAAATAAACTAGGCATCGGCGAACGCTCATTCTCCGCCCAAACGTGGAGCTAGAGGTCACAACCAGATGCCAAAGTTTCAGCCCGATCCGATAACTTAATCAAAGGTTATAAGTGATTTTCTGAAAATTTCAGTGGGAAAATGGCGGCCGACGGAGTTTTCGAACACATACGGCTCTAACTTTGGCATCTGGTTGTGACCTCTAGCGCTACCTTTGGGCGGAAAATGAGCGTTCGGCGATGCGTTGTTTATTTTCGCGGTAAAAAAGACGGTGTTTCACGAAAGGTGGACAAATTCGACATTGCAAAAACTACACGTCACAACAAAAAATAAGGCTTTTGTCGTTTTGGTCCTGGGCCAGGGGCCTATTTAGGAAAATTATTAAAGACCGGGATAATTCCATTGTTAATTATTTTTGCGTAATTAATTTTTTTTAATATTGGGTTTGAGGGCATGGTTTTAATTAGAAAGTTGCTCAGCATCATAAAAAAACACTAAATCAACAAATTGCAGAACGATAGAAGGCACGCGAAGCATTTTACGGCTTTCCGAAAAACCGCACAAATTCGACGGGTTTTCAAGTTTCGGTTTGTTTTCGGAGCGCATCTCGACCCCGATGGCACCGCGCCCCCGTGGAGAAATAGGGCAACCAATCTCTGCTGCGTCGCGCGATGACAGCGCAGCAGAGGTTGGATGCACTATTTCTCCACGGGGGTGCGGGGCCGTCGGCGCCTAGAAGCGCTCCGATTGCAAACCGAAACCTAAAAACCCGTCGAATTTGTGCGGTTTTTTAGAAAGCCGTAAAATGCTGCCCGTGCCTTCTATCGTTCTGCAATTTGTTGATTTAGTGTTTTTCGATGATTTTGAGCAATTTTCTAACTGAAACCATGCCCTTAAACACAATATTAAAAAAGTTAATTACGCAAAAATAATTAACAATCTAATTATCCCGGACTTTATTAACTTTCCTAAATAGGCCCCTGGCCCAGGACCAAAACGACAAAAGCCTTTTTTTGTTGCGACGCGTGGTTTTCGCAATATCGAATTTGTCCGCCTTTCGTGAAGCACCCTGTATATATATATATATATATATATATATATATATATATATATATATACGCAACGTTTTCTGCTTAATTTCGAATCCAGGGTCAATTAAGCATCTTTAATCCGGTCTTACTTGAAGCAAGGGCTCCGTACCGAACCTAGCCCTTCGGCTCCAGGGATAGATTATAATAAATGTATCACCCCAATCGAAGCAAAGCGATGACGCAGGCGAGTTGGTACATTCTTACAACTTCGTAATGCAGTGCGCAATAAACAAGGACAGAGAAGGCTGTACACAAATCGAGAGCTGCGCCCATCCTACCCACAACCTTCTATGTCCTCGATATTTTTTTTTTGCGCATTGTATTACGAAGTTGCAATCGAAATACAAAATTTATAGGACATCCCGTAGTACGCAATGCCAATATGCACTGGGCAGTTTGACATTGCAAATAAAATAAAATGACAAGTCGGCACTACATTTAGGCTCATGAAACACAGGTGCGACACTTTTCACGAAATAAAACTTAAAAAAAAGCCGACAACGCTTTTTGCACGCTTTTAAATTCGATAAAATGACCATATTAAGAGTAAAATGACAAAAAAGAAAGGAACACATGTGATTTGTTTTAAATTATCCACAATTTTATTATACGGTTATACACAACACCCGACCACTGCCGCAAAAAAAAAGTGCACCAAAATAAAACCGTTCTGTTGAACGCAAATAAAACTACGAAACACGCTTGAACTCTTCACGCCTCCAATAAGAAACCATAAGGCGAATAACCATACCAACGGTGTTTTAAGCGCCACACTGATTGTAGACAAAAACCGACAGGAACAAAGCAAATGTCCGTCGCCAAAAGGTTCGTGCTGGTAAAGCGGGTATTTACGATGACAACAAGGAACTCTGAACATGTGATTCGAGATCACTGAGATCACACAGCACAATCACAAGTGAAGTTGTTAGAAATACTCAACGTCGAACAGCACAAACGCATCGTGCACCGCAGTCGCCCGGCACAAATGCGAAGTCGGCGGATCCGCTTGACGTGATAATTAACCATCGCATCAACAAAACGGAACGACCGTAACAACCGCAACTGTCGTCGCGCGGGCGCGCGGACGCTCTGCATGATGCAGTAGGTTCCTCACCCTATAACAATGCGCGGAGGCTCGCTTTCAAAACTCTCGAACCATACCAAGGGAACTTCTAAACAAAGCAGGGCCTTCACTGAAACAATTTTTCAGTCGTAGGAAGAATGTGGTCATCAGGTTCCCTTTTTTTGTATGAGTTTTGCTACTCTTGCCGGCACCCCTCTGAACGCTGGCCGTCTCCTTTGGTTGTATTTGTTCTTGGTTTATTTGACTTGTTCTTGTTCGGCCTGCGCGGCTTTACCACCAAAGGATTCTAACTGGAACGTGACAGAAGTAAAAGGAACAAGAAAATACACTTTCTCGAGGTTTTGATTGACGCGAGAGTGCAGCAAAGTAATGGCCTAGGCCAATGGTTCTCAAATGGGGGTCCGCAAAGGCATTCTAGGGATCCGCGAGGCCCTGCCTCATCTGTCGAGCCCGGCAATAAAAGTTGTCTTTTTCAGGTCGAGATAAAATGTTTCAGTTTTCGGGACAGTTTTCTCGTGTGTATATCAATAAGAAAGGTCTACTTCACACTAGCCCTTAGTTATATCCATTTATTAAATCATTACTATATTTATCCTCTACCTTTCCTCTCCTCTCAGCACGAACGTGGTCCTCCATCACCCCCGCCTATCCACAAGGAGTCCGCCAAACATCGATGGTGGAGAACCACTGGCCTAGGCGTCTGGGGCACACCGCATCCGTCCAGTGCAGTAAACTCTTTCCACTTTAGTATACGGAAGGCTGGTGGGGAGCGAAGGAAACTCCCCTCTCCCCTTTAGCCTTCCCTGCACCACGAACCGCACTGCACCGGTGCGATGCGAGCCCAGACGAATTGGTCATTAGTGAAACGACCGTCTGATCCACATAACACCTACGGGTTCCACATAACAAAAGTAAAAGTAAACGAACAGGACTGGTGTTCCACGTATATTACCCGATCCACAAAAAAAAATTTACTTGTTCCAGAAAAAATATGTAGAACGTTAATTTAACTGGAACCTATGTGGAACCAGATTAAGAGTGTGAAGCGGAACGGCAGCATCTGACTTTGCGGATATTTCAAGGTCACGGTGAACCGGGCGTGCCGCACGGAGCATTATCCGTTTCCACGCGTGTATTCCGGCAACGCTAAATGGGGTGAAGTGTTTTCCACACTTGACCTACTCCACGAGTACAACCAGCTTGCTTTGGATGAAGAACCTTGGCTACTCACAACCGTGAACACAAAGAAAGGCTTGTTCTGCTTTACTCGCCTGCCATTTGGTGTCGCGTCGGCGCCAGCCTTGTTTTAGCGCCGTATGGAGTCAATACTACAAGGCTTGTCAAAGGTCAAGGTGTATTTGGATGACGTCACTCTTGCCGAAAAACGCAATGACTGCACCATACTTCCCAAAGATATTGCAAGAATTCCAAGAGTGCGGGGTGCGGTTGCACCCAAGGAAGTCCGAGTTTCGAGAAATGGTGGTGAATTTTTCGGGCCACCGAATAAGCGATCAAGGATGGCAACCAAAGACAAAAACATTGATGCGATTCTCGATGTCAAGGCGCCACAATCCGCGACCGAAGTAAGATCATATGTAGGTTTGATAACTTACTACCACAACTTACTCAAAAACGGTTCCGTAGTCATGGCACCCTTGTATAAACTTCTACGCTCCAACGCAAAACGGGAAAGGGCTCCAGACAGCAAAGTGCGTTTAGTAAAGGGGAGAGCTTGCACAAAAATGCTGACTTCCCAGCACATTTTGACCCAGACAAGTCGCGCATTTTCGAGTGTGGTGCGTAACCATTTAGAATCGGCGAGGGTGTCCTGCGCCTCATAGGGTTTCGCTAACGCATATACTCACAACCAGACTTGTGCCTATGTCAACTACTCTACTCAAGATACTGTATTTAAAATACTTATTGAAGTATCTTGGTATCTTGCAAATACTTTTGATCGAGAGTATTGGATACTGTATTTTAATTACATTTCTGAGTATCTTGTACCTATTATCTCAAATACATTTTTGACGTTCCACCATTTTCCGAGTTTTTCAGTATGAAGTGGCGTGGGCGTGGCACGAGCAAACTTGAACATTCTTTCGAGAAACCAAATAGAGTTGCTAGCTTCAATAAGCTCCGATGACTTAGATTGAGCTCGTGAAAACCTCGTTTTTGTGCAGATTGTGACTCACATTTCACACCAAAGTTCGTACAATGAAGGTTTTCCCCTCGCCTTCTCAAAGGTACCTTTTTTTCGTAGTTTCCCCCAAAAATTTTTCAAACAAAAGAGGTGGTTTTACGGAATTAAAGATTGCCGCACAGAGGCGCAACGCAGAATGGGAAACCACCCACGACAACAATGCAGACTTCGATGTAAAAAAAAATAACAAATAGAAGAAAATAAGAAGTGGACACAAAAAGAAGTCACTTTTTTTCTTGCTTGTTGTATATTTGACACCACTACGGCAAAACGTCGAGGTTTCTTTTGTTTCTTATCTTTTGTCGTCAGTCCGACACTTATTGCTCTCGCAAACACTGTCTGTAAGCGAATTTTGATAAGCAGAGAACAGGACAGGAATTTAACTACGAGCAGGATGACCTCTCAAAATGACAACAAAGCGTCTCCCAATGTTGATTTCCTTTCTGAACGTAACCTTCTTGAATAAGAAGGTGCGACGAGTGCCGTGGCTATTATGTGGGCTTTCTTTGTTATTCATTCACTCACTTCCATATTCCAAGTTCGTTTATAGTGAACTCCCCATATAGTGAATATGCGTCTAAGGTTCCGTCGCAGGACACGATATTCAGCGACGTCAATTTTCGCAACTTCCAGCTTTGCGCTCCCTTGCTCCTGGATGATCGGCTTCTCAAGAAAGGTGCTTGCCTACATCTTCCTGGCGGGAAAAAATAAAGTAGGGCTGCTCGTATAAAGCAAAACTAGAATTAATTACGCGTCGCAGACCCGCCTCTTACTGCTGTTCTACGACGATCATCCAGATGATAGCCATTTTGATAGGCGCCAGCGCGCCCCTTATAGTTCGTTAAAGTTGCGAATAGCTAAAGCGATCTCTTTTCTTTTGTCCCAAAAATGTTTTGTAACATGTATCAGTGATATTCTTCTCCTTATGGTTGGACTGCATAAAATAGCCCTACAATATATTTTTGTTTGTTTGTTTTCCGTTTTGTGTTGTTGCGTGCGAATAAACCATTCTGGTAAACCAGATTTGCGCAACTGTATAATTGTGTTTTTCACTGACGTCGATACCAATTACGCAATGCGGAAGTATCTTCAAAACTAACTGAATTACATTTCTAAGTATTTATACTCTACTCAAGATACCCTACAGTAAAAGTAACTTGAGTAGTATTTTAAATACTTTATGAAGCAGGTATTTAGTAACTCAACTTAAATACTTTTATCGAGTATTTTGTCCAACACTGCTCACAACAGCTGAACGGAAGTATTCGCAGTTGGAACGGGAATTTCGGGGTGTCGATATTTCGGACCTCATGGGAGGGTCCTTTAGACTTTTGACTGACTATAAGCCATTGGTGTGACAATTTCATTCTCCCGACATAACGTACCTGCAATGGCCGCTACCAGGATTATTCAGCAGTGGGCTCTGCAGTTGGGAACGTACAACTACGTCATCAAGCACCAGGACGGCCAGGCAAATATTTATGCCGACGCCCTCAGCAGACTTCAGGTAGCCGTAGCAACACCCTCGGGGCCCACCGAAGCCTTTGACGACTGTGAGTACGTTCTTCTCGCTGAAAATCTCAATGACGGCACAGAGGCGTCGGAACTATTCGGGAGACAGGATGTCACCGGGTAGTGCTGGTTCGTCAACATCTCCAGGCAGTGGCAGCCGGCTTAGACCATCCGCGTTAGAGTTGTCTTGACCCTTCCGGTACTTGATCTGGTAGTTGTGGGCACTCAACAGGAGTGTCCACCGTAGCATTCGAGGTGAAAGGACCTCAGGCATGCACTTGTCTGCGCCGAACAATCCCAGTAGCGGCTTATGATCTGTTATGATCGTAAAACTTCTTCCTGCCAGATACTGGTGAAAGTGTCTAACCCCGTAGACAACGGCAAGACTTTCTCGGTCAATTTGTGCATAATTCCGCTCGCTCTTGTTAAGAGTGCGTGAGGCATATGCGATAGGAAGCTCATTCCCGCTGTCGTCTTGGTGTGCCAACACTGCTCCAACCCCCACTGGTGAGGCGTCACAGCATAGTACCAGAGGACGGCTGGTGTCGTACTTCACCAGAAGCGACTCAGAAGTCAGCAGTTTCTTGAGGCTTTCAAGAGCGTTCTGGTGTTCCCCTGTCCAGGTCCACTTACGCCCGTCGTCTAGCAGGCGAGGCAAAACCTCTGCAACCTCTGCCTTCCTTTCCAGGAGTCGACTGTAGAAGTTCACCATGCCCAAGAAGGCCTGTAGTTCTTTTTTGTTAGTTGGAGCTGGAGTGCTGTGGATTGCTGCAACCTTGCTGGCACTTGGGTGAATCCCCGAGGCATCGAGCTTGTGCCCAAGGTACTCTATGCTTGTCTTGCCAAACTGACACTTGTCCTTGTTGACCCTCAGTCTGGCGTCTTGTAACCGTCGCAACACGGCCTCCACACGCTCGTTGTGCTCTTGTTTCGTCTTTCCTGGGATGATGATATCATCCAGGTATGCTACAACACCAGGGATTCCAGAGATCAAACTGTCGACGACACGCTGAAACAGACCCGGCGCTGCCGAAACACCAAAAGGCAGTCGTCGCACTCTGTACAGTCCTTTCAAGGTGTTGATCGTGAGGAGCTCTGCAGACTCATCGTCCAGCGTCAGCTGCTGGTAGGCCTGCGCGAGGTCAAGTTTCGTGAAGATGCAGCTGGTGCCTATTGCCGCAAACACTTCGGTGGTGGTCGTTAGAGGGTAAACATTGCTTTTCACTGCCTTGTTCACCGTACTTCGATAATCCCTAGAATCTCAGGGACCCGTCTTTTTTCTTACCACTACCAGTTGCGTCGCCCAGCTGGCATACTGGGTAGGCTCCAAGATGCCTTGCTTCTGAAGGCGGTCCAGCTCGTTGTTGACGTCTTCACGAAGGGCAAATGGCAGCGGACGACACTTGAGGAAGTTCGGCTCAGCGGCGTCTTTCAGTTCAATGTGAAGGGGTGCTCCTGTGAATCCTGGCAAGTCGCTGCCGAAAATCTCCTGAAAAGGTTTCGTAAGATCCTCTTCGGAGCTGCTCAGCTTTTGGATGCCTTGCACTCCAATCCCCAGCGCTGGAAACCAGTTCCTGCCCAGCTAAACTGTTGCCTTGCCTTCCGACCACTAGCAACGGTAATGTTGCAACGTGATCTCTGAACACGACGTCCACCATCGCTTTACCGAGGGTCGGCAGTGTTTCACTGGACCATGTGACCAGCTTGGTGCTCGATTCCACGATAGGGATCTTTTTTCTTGAGCTTGCTTCAATTTTCCTGAACGTGTCTTCGCTGACTATCGAACAGGATGCACCAGAGTCCACTTCCATGGTGACTTGCTCATTTGCAATGGAAACCTCGACCATGTACTTCTTTGCTGCCTCGGTTAGCTCGCATATGGAGAATGACTCATCCACTTCGTGCACCTGTTTTGCGCTTCCACGCTTGCTTCCCGTCGCTGGCTTCCGCCTGTTTTTTCGCACGGCACGCTGCCGCGATGCCCTAGCTTCTGACACTTATAACATGTCGAAGTCTTGAACTTGCATGAAGTTGGAAGATGCCTACCGTTACATCGGTAGCAGCTCTCTTTCTTTTCGTGCGGCGAGCTCTTCTCTGCGGTTGCATGCACGCTGGCGTCGCCGTCCGCGGCCGTCTTTCGATCCTCATTGATGTCCTTCAGCTGCCTGGCTGCGGCTTCCGCCGTGAGCGCCAAGTCATACGCCGCGTCGAACGTCAGCTTGTGTTCGGCGAGCAGCCTCTGTTGTATCGTCTCGCTGCGAATTCCACACACAAAACGATCACGGAGCATGACATCGAGCGGCAACTGTTTGTCCCCGAACTCACAGTCGCCCGCTAGCTTGCGGAGAGCTGTCACGTAGTCGGCGATGCTTTCCCCCGCCGCTTGATTCCGTTTGTAAAACTTGAATCTTGCGTAGAGCTCGGAAGGCCGCGGGTGCATGTGCGACTTCACTGCTGCCACAATGTCTGCATAGTTCGCTGTCGTCGGACGACTAGGCTTTACCAGCGTAACTATGAGCGAGTACATACGTTTCGGCGCCGCAGCAACTGAGTAAAACCGCGCGCTTTTGTTCTTCGCTGGCCAGCTTGTGACACACGCAATACAGGGTGTCACAAAAAAAATTACACGGTCTTTTGTACTGCAAAAATAAACTAGGCATCGCCGAACGCTCATTCTCCGCCCAAAGGTAGCGCTAGAGGTCGCAACCATATGCCAAAGTTTCAGCCCGATCCGATAACTTAATCAAAAGTTATAAGTGATTTTCTGAAAATTTCAATGGGAAAATGGCGGCCGACGGAGTTTTCGAACACATGGGGCCCTATGGTACCGGAAACCGAAAACGGACAAAAATGGGATCCATTTTCCCATTGAAATTTTCATACAATCACTTATAACTATAGTAGGTTACAAGTCAAGAAGGTAGCGGCAAATGCCCCTCAAAGGGAATCATATATCCCTCCGCCAGTTCCCCATCCAATAGCGTCCCATCGTTTCCTTGACGTCGTGGCCAACGCGGGAGAGGGTTTTGCCTTCCTCTGAATATATTTGCTTTATCTTTCGACCTTGACTTAGCGTTGTGGAAGCCATGAGAGGGAGATTAGAAGTCGTTTTTGTTTCCGATGGAAACAAAAACGACTTTGGGAGATTAGCTTCCCCTTCCGATGGATACAAAGGCCACTTTCAGGGGCTCGGTTTCCTCTCCGATGAATACAAAGGTCGGTTTCGTAAAACGAAGTGTCTAGGGTTACGTCCGACGTAACCCAAGTTACGTCCAAATCTCCGCCTTCCCTAGGTTCACGGGGGAGAGAGAGGATGGAGGGGGGGGCGGGGGGGGGGGGTTGGAGACAAGTTGGCATCACTCTGTAGGCATTATCTATTCATCGAAGCGGAACAAGGACTGTTTCGAGGGAACTATTCTTTCGACTGCGGATGGATTTCAAACTGTCGCATCACGATTATGGGAGGAGCTTCTCCTACCTTCTTGACTTGTAACCGGCTATAGGGTGTGTATTTTCCGGTTTTAACCGAAAAACACCGATAAACATCCGTCAGTGACGAAAATACAAAATCGGTTAAAACCGAAAAACACCGGTGGTTGAATATTTTCGCCCTGGTTAAAACCGAAAAACACCGACCTAGCGAAACCCTTTCCCCGCTGAGGTTCGTCAAACGTGTTTTCTCGTGGATCCTGCATTCTTCCAGTGTCTATACATGGCTTGCACGTGGCGTCAGTCCGCCCTCCTTTCTGGGGGTCAGTGGAAGCTAAGTTCTCACACGCCTTTCCCGCATTGTGTCTCCCATGGCCCCCTTTTGTGGAAAAATTAACGCAGTGGAGGGTACGCTCTCACGTGCCCTTTCCCCATAGTGTCTGGCCAAGTGATGTCGGTGCAAGCCATGTATTCAGAGGTTGCTCTGGTTCCTGGAAGACACTGCCAACATCCGTGTCGTACAGGGCTACTGACCTTTGAGAACTGAGATGCGTTCATTGTTATCTGTTTGGCTTCCATGGGCTTCTGGGCAAGCGGAAAAGGGTTTTGTTGCCGTGGGTTTTTTTCGCTGTATGAAAAAGGATTGTTCCAGGGTTGCCAGGTTGGGCTATAACATAGCCAGAATTGGGCTAGTTTTATTTGCAGTTACGGGAAAAGTGGTAGTCGCAATATTGGCTAGATATTAGGCTGTTTTCTGACTGCATGCTGCGTGCTGCACCAAAATGCCTCAAACGCCACTTGGGTTTACAGGTTCAAGATACAGTATTTTTAGAGGTTAACGTAAACATTTGGTGCTTCAGTCTGTTAACCCTGATAAATATGCGACAGCAAGCAAATTCGTCTGCTCTTTGCGCACCTTGTGCAATTGTTTACCCCCGAATCTTGTCCGAACGCAATCGTGTGCTGTTATTCATCCATCTCAACCAGTGAACCTGTTCTGCGCATTCTTTAGGTTGTGCTGTTGATTGGCGTGCATCTCTACTTTGCGTTTAATTCTGCATAGTTTTCCTGTGACGTCATTCTGGTCACCATGCCCCGACACTAAGCGTCCCATTAATACAGTGGAAAGTATGGTGTCATGCGCTTGTAAGAGCGTTTCAGGAAGTTCGCCGAACGTGCAAGGGGCGCCATTTCTGGGGCATTTCGGCACCGTTGCAGAGCCCACAACACTGTCCAACGCAGCAGTAGAACGCGTGTTCAGCCAGGTCACCCTCACAAAGACGGACTTGCAAAACAGGATGTCGATGGAAACGCTGGAGAACATTTTGTATGCTAAATTCGGACTGTGGAGCAAAGAGCAGTGCTGCAAGGACTATGCTCCTTCAGAGGTTTTTCTTACACGTTTTAATACTGCAGTGATGTACCCATGCTCTCGCAAGCGTTCTGCAATCTCAGTGATGTTAGTGGTGTGAATATTTCTATTTGATGTATAAAAATATATTGTGTGTCTTTTGTGTTTAAAATAACGTTTTAAATGGCAAGTCTCTTTTTGCTTATTTTTGGGCTACTTTTTCGGATCGACGTTTGGCTACCTTTGGGCGATATCTCGTAGATATTTGGCGGGTAAGGGTACAAACACCTGGCGACCCTGGATTGTTCTGGTAAAACAGTATGCATGACGCGTTTGAGAACGCGCGTCCGTTTCGCGTCTGCGGGTTTCCTCAAAGTGAGACGTTAAAGCTTGTTGATTTCTTCTCTGCATACTATCAGATGATTCAAAGCAAGTGGTTTAGGACTGTTTTCCCAAACATCTATGATGACTTAGATTTCATGGATGAATCGTCGTTCTGGTTCCGCGCGCAAATTGTTAATCCGTGCATAAAAGTGGAGCTAACAGAGGGGTTTGTGCCTTATGAAAGTATCTATCGGCTGGTCCTCCGAGACGAGCGCAAGCTGAGTGAACTAGAATCAGAGTTTCTTTGTTAACGCCAGTAGGCGGTGACTAGCACCGTTGATCCAGTGCTATTTTGGAAACTTCATCCACCTGACTGGCCACTACTGTCCCAAGCCTGGCTGGACATTTTGGGATTTCCTATGTCCAACGCAAATGTGGAGAGTGCGTTTTCAAAATTGCAGGTTGTGAACCGCAAGGAACGTGCTGCCATGACGGATGCAAGCCTCTCAAGTATGCTTGCATCTACTATAATAACCAAGCGTAAGAAATTGATGCTTCCTCAAGAATAAGTGTATGAAATATGTGAATAAAATTGGAACCTCTCTGTGATCAATCGCATTTTTTTTCCACCGATAATCACCGACTTTAGCCTCGTCGTTAGAAGTTCCACCGAAATACACCGGTGTTTCAAAAATAAATAAACACCGAAAAACATCCGCCGATTTTTCCCACAAATAAACACCGGAAAGTACACACCTTACAGTTATAACTTTTGATTAAGTTATCGGATCGGGCTGAAACTTTGGCATCTGGTTGTGACCTCTAGCACTGTCTTTCGGCGGAGAATGAGCATTCGGTGATGCCTAGTTTATTTTTGCGGTAAAAAAGACCGTGCTAAATTTTTTTTTTTTTGTGACACTTTGTACATGTCTAACCTTCAACATACTTTTCCCATGCGCTCCCTGTTCCGAGCTGGTATTCTCCGATGCCGTTGGTTGTCATACTGCCGCCGCCGCTGTGACCGCTTCTGCCGCCGTGGGTCCTTCTCGTCTTTTCTGTGTTCTCTAACTGACGTCGCCGTTTAGGCTTAGTTTCTCGTCGCCAATTGTAATGACTTGAGTCTTGATGACTGATGATTTTCTTGCACTGGATTGTTGCACCCAAAATTAAGTGTTGTTTTAGGTTTTTGTTTTAGAAAATTTACCACTGCTGAGGCCAGCACGTGCGGCGCGTGGAACACCAATCCCTGCATTCTCCTTGATGCTGGGGTAGTATAGCAATATGCCTATATGCCCTAAACTGGGTAATTTTTTCGTCTAAATTGTTTCATTTATTGCATTTAAATTAACACCACAGGCAGTACATATCATTACCATCTGCAGAATATAAAATAATAAATTTTGTTTTTTCACGTTCAGAAATAAATTAACTCATGGGGGAAGATTTCTAATATTGTTCAAGTTCAACGCGTCATTAAAAATTAAGCCATTTTTAATTATTTTTTGAAGTTTAAAGTTTTTTTTTTTTGTTTAAGTTTTTGGGACATGTTTCTTTTAGCCTGTACACATTTTGGTAGGAGAAACTTGTTTCGAAGTTCTGGGCCTCTGAATATGCAATAATACAACACTTCCGGCAAGTTCTTGATAGTTTTTATTTTCTCTCCAGCTTTTCATTCCCCCATTTATTGTTATGGTTTTTTTATTAATTAATGGCACAGTTATTTAGGTCGAAAAGACATAGCTTTGAATTTCCGAACCACTAAGCATGTGACGAGTAGTGCCTTCTGACAACGAGTTTCTAACAATGACCATCTATGCGATCTTTTATGCAGTGAAGAGCGACAGTAGCTATGCATATGCATAATTAGTTTCAGATTAAAATAAGCTCCACCAGGCCCTCTTTCCCCGTATTGTTTTCTTTAACAGTCCGAAATATCGGGGGGGGGGTGAGGCGGGGAGACTGAAGCCCCCTCCAACCCCCTTCGTTTTTCCTCTTCCGACGCCACTGGTATGGTAGAACGCTCCTCGACCTCCAGTTGTGTCGGCTTCCGTGCTTTTTGCTCGGCGTTTCTGTCCCGGAAAATAAACCTCCAAAGCAACTAAAAAATTGTCAAGGTGCAGGCGAGCTGGTGTATGTTGATCATGATGCAAAATCCTGAGACTGGGAATGCAAATTGGAAGAAAAAGTGTAAGAAGAAAGAAAAACAGGGGACAGGACAACGCCGCAAACTCAGCTGAGTTGAGTTTGAGACGTCGTCCTGAGCTGAGTTGAGTTTGAGACGTTGTCCTTAGCTGAGTTTGATACGTTGTTTTGTCCCCTTTTTTCTGTCTTCTTACACTCTTTCTTTCAAATTTCATTCCCATTGCTGAGTTTGAGGCGTTGTGCTATCCCCTTTTTTCTGTCTTAAACTTTTCTTTCAAATTTCATTCGCAGTCTCAGGATCTTGCATCATGTACAAACTAAAGTTACTATATGCCAGCGTCACTCGGGCGGCGTTCAATCGGATTACTACCAGCGTGCAAGGGGGTAGGAAGGCATTTTGATGACAGATCTCTTCAAGGTTTTTCTGAGCCTCAACCTCTTGACCGCCCTTGCTGTTTCAAACTGGGTGAGTATCGTTAAACAGTGCGTTCGTGTGATCACTACTGCGTGTTGCACGTTAAAGACCGCCCCCCCCCCCCCCCCCGGGCTGGCGGTCACAATTACTGATCTATGGTCACACGCCACTCTGCACTGGCAAATATTCCAGCACACACATCGTCATCTCAATTAATTGCCTGACCAACTTCGCGCAGTCTAAATATCACACCCGAACTTTTCAGAACCTGATTTCGTGAAAACCAATGAGGCGTGAAAATGTTATTTGAAACTGAAACTGTGGAGGAACATGAAAACCGGCCTTCGAACTTTGCGCACTTGGACTTAAAAGAAATTCGAATCCTTTGAAGTTTTTTTTCTTGAATTTAGCCCTAAAAGTAAATCGAAACCTTCGAACTTTTTGACCTTTATAAGGAAAGAAATTCGAAATCTCTCGACCTTTATGTCTATAAAAATTCGAAACGTTCGAATTTTTCAAATTTAAGATTCAAATAAATTCTAAATCTTCGAATTTTTCTATTTTCAGATTTAAAGAAATTCGGAATCTTCGATTTTTCGAGCTTCAGATCCCAAGAAATTCAAAACATTTGAATCTCTCTAATTTCAAGCTAGAAAGTTCGAAATCTTCGAATTTCTCGACCTCAAGTAAAAGCATATTCGAAATAATCGAACCTGAACTTTTAGAAACGCGAAAGCTTCGAACCTTCCGAATTCGAAACTTCACGGTGTTTGAAACCCAAGTAGCACAAAAACATTCTAAGAACATTCCAAGAACATTAGCAAGAACATTAGCAAGAACATTTGCAACGTTCTCGGAACGTTTGCGAATGTATCTGGGAACGTTCTCAGACGCTCTTAGAACGTAGCGTAGGGACTTATCCATCACATCTGAGGAACATCCTCCACGAAACGTTTGCAGAACGTTGAAAGAACATTGAATAAACATTCACAACATTCTAAGAATGTTTCGAAAAGCAGACTAATGTTTGCAGAACATTCTCAGAACAGTAATCAACATTCATGGAATAATGCTTATGGTAGTTGAAGGTATCTATTCTGAAGAAAAACCACAATTGGCCGAATGCAGACTATGACGTCAGGAAAGGATGTATCATCGACGGAAGTAAGAGGAATGTCAGAACTTCAACCAATTTAGACGGAGAGCGCTATGATTTCTGGCTTCCACGAAACACCATCGAACTTGTTCACAAGGTAATGACGTGACGAAAGGGTAACCAAACGAGGGCGCCACCGAAACATCTCGCCGCAGCACCAATGAGCCATACTACATATATGGATGTGGTAAAGCTCCTCACAGGGCGATCAATATTTTTTAATCGAAAGATACTTTACAAGGCGCAGGAACAAGATTCCCGCTTTCCTGGCACACTAGCCTAAGCATGTACTAACGACAAGTTACTCCTATCTGACACTTGTCAAGTTCTTTCATTTCGAAAGGTGCTGCATACAAAACCGATTGATCCCACATTGAACTGCAGGATACAGCCGTTTTCAAAGTTTTCAACGTCACATGATAAAAATCGGGTCTATTCAAACTGCACATCTACACGCAGTGAGTGCCAAGTTTATTATCAAGTTTTGAAAACCATTGCCTTTCTCCTAGACCTTATATCACAATCCTCGGTAGACTCATACAGGATAAAACTGATCCCTTACGCTAAGTTTCCAAACTCCACTTAATTTGCATATTTTTGGCACAAAGATAGTGGATGGTGTTTCGAACCACAGGCTGCGTGAGAGCTCCGTAAAGTTGGCTTCACCTGCGAAAATTCTAGGAATGTTCTGCAAGCGAGCATTCAAAGAACGTTGCGCATATGAATGTTCGAAGGCGAATGTTCCGAGAACATTGTGCTTACGAATGTCGCCAACGAACGTTCCTAGAATGTTGAGCAGCTTACTTTGTAGGAATGTTCGCATACGAACGTTTCTAGAACGTTCGGAATGGTGTTTTAACGTTCCTTCAACATTCAGAACACCCAGGGAACGTTCGCACGACATTGGGTGCTACTTGGGAAGTTGCGAATGTTTTGAATTCGAATCTCGGTACTGGTCGAAAATATCGAAATCTTCCGGATTCGAACCTCAGTTCGGTTCGAAAATATCGAAACCTTTCGAATTAAACTCTTTATTTCTCTCCTTTTGGAGAGGGGAGACAGAGAAAAAAGCAACTCAGCTGTTGCTTGACGAGCCTCTGCCTCCCCACAGCAGCGAAAGAGGACAGCATGTACATACATATAATGTTTTTCTACCATCCCACTTATAGCACAAGAATAAACAACAAAAATAAGCAGCAAAAAAAAAATAAACAAGAAAAGTTCGAACCTAGGATGGTTCGCGGCATCCCTAATCAGAGCCAATAAGAACTCGGCGTCGTTCTGACGTCACCGCAACCCCTGCAAAAGAGGCGACGAACTTGCGCTCCACACAGGCTTCCTACAAACGGAACCCTGCGCACACACCTATAAAAATGCAAAAAAAAAACGCAAAAAATAAAGCACGTGAGCTACGAAAGGTATGTCTTTTTATTATTTCCCATGTCGGGCAGTTTTTATCGGGCACCTGCTCTCTGGCTCCCCTTATTTGCAAAGATTTGGAGCGTGCGGGTGATGCTTTGAACAATTTGAACCCAGAACAAGCATCTTCACAGTACTTATTTATTGCAAATCTGACTATATTGTGTGACTCTCAACTTATTTCGATCGTCTGCAAGCACAAGGAGTTGCTTATCCAGTGCTACTGCGTAGTTCTTGCCGTCTCTCTCGGTTTTCTTACATGTCCTTCCCCGTTTGTTACGGCACGTATACCCCCCCCCCCCCCCCCCATGTTGGAAAGTGTCGACGCCGTGTTCGCGCTAACAGTGTCCGACAGTGCACAAAATACACGTACGAAGCACGTTTATAGCACCGTTTTTAATGCGATGAATTTGAAAGAAAAACGCCATAACTGACCATTTATTTCGTCTGCGTGACTGAGAAATGTTCCAATGTGCCTAGTACGACAACGTTATGTCAGATATTTGCTCTTATAATCGAGCGCAGAGAGAAAATGCACTCGCTTTTTCCCATAGGAATACATTACCGGAAGTCAAATTTAGACTGCTTGCTGTCTGCATCAAAATGACAACAGCACACTAGCGCCAGCTGAGCCTCTAGCGTTTATTGTAATAACTCTATGCTTATGTACTAGCCTCGCAGGCCACCTGGGGTAACACCTCCCCTGCAAATAAAGATTAATATTATGCATACGCCGAAACAAAACGACGGGCGACTTGTTTCTTTCTTTCAATAACGTTGTAAATAAAGCAATGACCGACAGACATCGATTCTGCCGAAACACCGAATCCCTGAGAAGTTTGGAAACTTCCGAAACTGTCCGAATCAGAATCACCGGTAATTCGGGAACCGAAACTAGAGCACTATATAGCTCCTACGGAGCAGAGTAGCGCAATCCTTTGATCCGCGTGTTTTGCCGACAACATGGCCGACAGAGCAGCTCGGCGCGAGTCACGTGGTACTCAGGGTTCCAGGAGGCGGCCCGCCCTATGGGAGAATACATGGAGATCGACGCAACACGGCTAATTAAAAAATAAACGGCGAGTTCACACTTTTCAAAACTAGCCTGTCGTGAAGTTGGTAAAGCACTAAACACTTTATCAAAGTTTTAATAATATCGGATGCGTGTGCAAATTTTGAGAAAGCAATTTCCAAGGCAATGGCGTTTGAAGCAGACGATTTTTGCACGCAGCGGAGATGGGCTCTTTGGGTTGGCCGGAGCGGGTCACGTGGACGCTGTGACGTCGCCGCGTCGTCTGCTGCATGATGCCGCTCGTGCAATTTTTAAAAACAAATTACGTCCTTACTTGGCACACAACTCAGCGCAAATGATTCTAAAATGTTCCTTTATTATGTCAAAAACTATTGTCGTTCCGTACATCTCCACAACATTGAAGAAACGACGATTTTCTCACGTTCCCCATGCATTTCTGACCGGAGTTGGAACCTCCGGGCGTTCGCCGCTAGTCGCCGAGAGGCGGCGTTCTACCGGGTGATGACAAGGAGACGGCAGGCTCTTTAAATCATAGAGTTATTACAATAAACGCTAGAGGCTCAGCTGGCGCTAGTGTGCTGTTGCATTTTGAAGCAGACAGCAAGCAGTCTAAATTTGACTTCCGGTAATGTATTCCCATGGGAAAAAGCGAGTGCATTTTCTCTCTGCGCTCGATTATAAGAGCAAATATCACGAATAACTTGTACGTACTAGGCACATTGGAACATTTCTCAGTCACGCAGACGAAATAAATGGTCAGTTACGGCGTTTTTCTTTCAAATTCATCGCATTAAAAACGGTGCTAAAACGGCTTCGTACGTGTATTTTTGTGCACTGTCGGACACTGTTAGCGCGAACACGGCGTCGACGCTTTCCAACATGGGGGATATACGTGCCAAACGAACGAAGGACATGTAGAAAACCGAGAGAGACGGCAAGAACTACGCAGTAACACTGGATAAGTAACTCCTTGTGCTTGCAGACGATCAAAATAAATTGAAAGTCACGTAATATAGTCAGATTTGCAATAAATAAGTACTACGAAGATGCTTGTTCTGGGTTCAAATGGTTCAAATCATCACCCGCACGCTCCAAATCTTTGCAAATAAGGGGAGCCAGAGAGCAGGTGCCCGATAAAAACTGCCCGACATAGGAAATAATAAAAAGACATACCTTTCGTAGCTCACCTGCTTTATTTTTTGCGTTCGAATGTTTCTTTAACCGATCGTAAAGATGCGCACGACGGAGTCATTTTCATCCAATGACAGGACGGGCATATTAGCAATAGGTGACATTCACTTGACGTCACTCGCTAGGTTCGCTGGCATCGGCCACCACGGTCGCCATCTTCGAGGTCTCTTTCTACCGCACGTAGGTGTCGGCCGGGCCTTTCAGCGTGGTTTAGCAGCATTTTACAACTTTAAAGGGTCTTTTTGACCGAAACTAGGGGTTATTCTTGTACTTTGGTGCTTTTGAAGCGCCGTAGGAATATTTTTTATGTGTTTTAGTTCGTTTTTGTCGCTATCGGACTCGTTCACCGCGGCCGCGTTGCTCCCTCGGCTCCATGCAGCGCTCCGTGTCGCGCGCGCGTGCCCACGGCGGTAGCTCTTGCGAGAACTGATTTTTCTACTTTGGTGCTTTTGTAGCACGGTGTGATTACTCTTTGTTTTGTTTTGCTAGTTTCTTTATTGTTTTTCTCTAGCGGATTTTCTGCACTACGGCCGTGTAACCGTGTTGCTCCATCACCTCTGTGTCGTACGTCGTGCCTTCGGCGTTCGTTCCTGTGCAGAAACATACCGTGCGGCTCACCGAGTGCGCAGCTTATGAAAAATACGGCGCATTTTTTATTAGCCCAAGCGATTTAAAAACCGCATGTAAGCGATTTGGCGAGCGACAAGACAAGCGACGGCGACCCGCTTCGCTGCCGCTCGGTCACTCGCGCGACGAGACAAACCGCATGAAAGCGACGGGACCAAACAACGACCAAGGTGATTAGCGCTAAGTTTTCTAGAAATATCAAAACCGAGCTACGCGACGAGCGACAGTGAAGGGTGAACCGCATGTAAGCGATTTAGCGAGCAACGGCGACAGCGACGGAAGTCGGCGACGAGCGAGCGACGGAGATTTCTCACGGTCGCTCGTCGCGACGCTCGGTTTTTGGATTTCTAGAAAACGTCGCTTATCGCCTTGGTCGCTTACTCCCGTCGCTTTCATGCGGTTTGCCTCGTCGCGCGAGTGACCGAGCGACAGCGAAGCGGGTCGTCGTCGCTTGTCTCGTCGCTGTCGCCGTCGCTCGTCTCGTCCCGTCGCTCGCTAAATTGCATGCGGTTCAGCCTTTACACACGGTACTCGGCGGCAATAAGGAAACTAAAACGGTCCGCCCCCGAGATAAACTTTTTTCTCTCTTCTGTTCAACGAAGCTTCTTCAAAGATATGAAATTAGCACACACTACCAACGGACGACCGCGTACGCGCGTACCCAAGCCTGTCAAACCGCGACCTCGAAGATGGCGGATCGACGGTGGCGCTCCCTGGCAAAATCGAACCTGCAGGCTGAGTGAATACCACCTATATATAAGCACCACCGAAATGCTAGCGAACCTGAACACACACTACATTCCTTTCGATCGTTAGTTTGCTTAGAACCGTCGCTCGTTTTCACATACCTTCCTTGAAACAGGGGTTTGGGCCTGAAATAGAGCGAAGTTTAACATCGCTCAGTGGTAAAGAAAAATGCTGTAACTAAAGCAATTACACTTTCACAATACCAATAAAGGTACATACTATCCGTTACAACCGATATGACAAAAGTTATTCATGTTATTTTCCGGCAAAGAGACAAAATTCACGCGCGTTTTCCCATAGGAATACACAGGGAGGCTGAAATGTAGACTGCATGCCCTGCATGCTGTCTGCTTCAATTTGCAACCGGAAGTCCCGTAGACACTAGCGCCAGCTGAGCCTCTAGCGTTTATTGTAATAACTCTATGCTTTAAATCGACCGGAAAATTCGGTTTCTTAACCTATCGCGCTACGATTTTGTGCAGCGTTGCCTACAGATGGTGCATTTTTTTCGTAAAATTTGCAAAGAACGAATTTACCTGAGGAAAAAGTAAAGAAAGAAAAAGGCTTAGCTCCTATGGAAACGCAGCGACGCCACCGGTCTTCAAACAACACGGCGCCGTTTCGCACGGGAGACAAGAGATGGCGCAACGAACGCCGCCAACGAACGAGCATACGGCGCCGAGAGCCGGCACTTTAGCAGACGATCCTTTCGACTCAAAAGCGGCTCGCGTTCCGCAGGCGGCGACAGTCACAGAAACAAAAACAGGCGCGGTAACAACAAGGAACTGCAGTTCCTTGTCTGCTAAACACGATGGCTCTCGGCGTCGTCTGCTCGTTCGTTGGCGGCAGTTGGCGTCGCGACCGCTTGCGCCATCTCTTGTCTCCCGTGCGAAACGGCGCCGTGTTGTTTGCAGACCGGTGGCGTCACTGCGTTTCCATAGGAGCTAAGCCTTTTTCTTTCTTTACTTTTTTCTCAGGTAAGTTCGTTCTTTGCAAATTTTACGAAAAAATGCACCATCTGTGGGCAACGCTGCACAAAGTCGTAGCGCGATAGGTTAAGAAACCGAATTTTCCGGTCGATTTAAAGAGCCTGCCGTCTCCTTGTTTCACTCTGTAGATTGCGCTACCCAGCGCTACCGAAACTGAGCAGTTTCGATGTCAATGCATGCTCACGAGGCTCCTCAAAAGACAAAAAAGATTATTGTTATTTATATTTTGTAAGTAGTAAAAGAAAAGTGTTTTATTTTAAATTTGTTTGATACTTATATAACAATTTCGCTATTCTTAACTCCTGCGCACCGTGCAGTCCTCCAGTCCTTTGTCGGAACCTGTTGCAAGCTGCAACGTGGTTTCAACCTGGGCATCGCCAACGCTATCGTAATCAACTTTTGTTGACGCCTCTCCAAAGTTGCTCCAATCCAACCTGATTTGGGCCGCGCATTGGTCTTGAACGTTTTGAATTTCGCTTTCGTTGGTCGTTTTATTTTGACAACGTTCGCGCATCTTTTTTACCCTTTGTGTGCTTTCGGAGTCGCCTGTTCAGGTTCTTCCTGGCACCCCGTCTGCAGCCTGCCACTGCCGGGGAAATGTCAACGACAGTTCCGCAAGCCCGGTAAGTGTTTAGGCACAAAAAGCTCGTGTGCACGTTTGCTGTCCTTTCTAAGCGCCGTAATAGTGAGCGTGTTCATGCCACGTTTTCCGGCTGAAGCCAAGACTACACGCGCGTGGTGACAGTTTGTAAAGTGACCCAGCTGCATTTTATCTTCCGCTTTTATTCTGGGTGACGGGCAGGTTTCGCACTTGCGTACGGGTTCTAGCCTTCTGCCTAGCCTCGTATGCCGCCCAGGGCAACCTTCTCATGCAAATGAGTATTGTTCTGAGTACTCGCGAAAACTGGACGCTCGCGCTTTCACCCTTTCTTAAAGTAGGGAGGGATAGACGCCACAAACGAGAAAGCTGCGTTCCCGTTGTTGGCCCCTGATAGGACTGTTGCGATATATGGGTTCACTCAGCTGTGTTGCAGCCTCTGATATTTTAACAATGAGTAAAGCTATACGCACTCCGAGTGCATTTCCGGACGAGATGGCTATACGCACTCGCCGAGATACTGCCGTCAGACCCACCGTTTTCGAACGGCGCGCGTATCATTGGGGAGCGTGTTAGCTGTGCCCCCCGCCTGCGTTCACGCGCGCTTCGCGGCGACAGTATTGGCTGCCAATTATCACAAAGCGTAACCAGTACGCCGCTTCGCGGCGTCCGGCCGGCAATCAAGCCCCGCTGTCCCCGATCGCTTCTCCGCAAAGGAGTCCCATTAAATTCTGCGGAGTTTCGTCGACAACATTATCGCAAAAAAGAATGTCGTAAACATCGCATTATGCCTCGATAAAACCAAAATGAACGAAAAAGAAAACAAAAAAAGTACGCCCCCGCGGATCGAACCCGCGTCCACTTGCGTACAAAGCGGACGCCTTAGCCCCTATGCTCACGCATCGCTCAAAAACTCGTTGTGACCACTCGTTTTATACATGAGGTTTAGAGGAGTCGCATGATAGCCATCTGTCCGAAATGCACTCCGGAGTGCGTAGTAGTGGTTTCTCTTTAACAATATCGCGCGAACGCCGACCGACCGGTAGATCAGCGTCGTAAGGCTTATTCACACTATGCATCTTTTCAACGCGCCTAGTATAGCGAAACCGGGATTTCGTGAAATCGGCCTGTTCACACGCCGGAGTTTGACGTGCGAAACCTGTGACGTATTGACTCACGAGAATTTCGCCGAACCTTGTCATCTGCGCCAGGAATACCAAGCGTTTCGCATCAAAATGATATGAAGTACGCACAGTGTGTGTAAAGAGGCAGTCTGTTTTATTTGTACCACTCAATAAATCTTCGTCAGATTCGGCTCACTGGGTTTACTAGTCCTGCCAAACCCGGGAAAGACTGCGAACGTCAAAGAACAGGTGGGTGATCTCGACGCATTTGGACATTTTTGCACTGCTCGAAAGTTATCCCCAGCCGTCATGTCTATATGCTGTGCTTGCACTCGTCGCCACTGTTGATGAATCTGGCATCGCGCCACCAACCTGAACTGCTAAAGCGCCGTTCACACACTTGCAAGCGAGTAGGACTAAGGCTCATCACCCATTCGCACTGCTTCTCCTCTTGTCGCTCGCCATGTTTGCTTTTCTTTTTTCGGCTTTGGCTCGGATATGGAATTGGCCAAAAATCAGGCTCCTCCAAAAGCTCGCTCCTCCTCGAAGGTCAGACGTCATAGCGAAGTCGTGCAGCCATTGGCAGCGTCTGCGTTTCTCCTTCGGGTGATTAACAGGCCTCGGTGAGGTTTCAGCGGGAAATTGCTCCAGAAGCGAGAAACACGCGCCACTTTTTACGGGGGGGGGTTGCTTTTTCGGTTGCGTTGAGATGGGGAATCTGTTTCCCAAAACCTAGTTTCGCGACACAAGATTTGCCAACAAGATGCATCGTGTGAATAGACCTTTAAGGTCTATTCACACGTTGCACCTTGTTTTACGCTGATATTGCTTAAATATCGGCATAATGAAGGCACAGATGAAGGGCCTCCGCATGAGAAATGGATAAAGTCTCTGCAAAGTCTCGAACAAATATAAATACGTTGGAAAAGTATAGTCATTACCCGCTAAGAAATGACTCCCGCAGACGATTAATGATCTATTTTACCGTCGAAGCGACGGGTAAGTGTGTCTTTTCAAAAGGACGTTCGACGCTCTTCGCAGAACGCCCGCAATCTGGCCGCTGTGTCTTTATGTTTCGTTGGGGCATGGGGTTCGGTTGGAAGCTTGCTAAAGTGTTGCAGTGTTTTCTGCCTGCAGGCTGGGCATCCACCTGGGCCGCTTCCAGCACGAACAGTGGCGTGTGGTGCTTGTGAAGGAGACGCGGTGTGCCAATTGTTTCATGCAACTGTGCCGAGTGAATTGAGGAGAGACATTTCTGGTTGTGCGCCGACCGGCGTCGCGCCAGTGGGAAGGATTCCTGCCACCCCAACTCGTCTCCTTTGGAACCCCACCTTGCCGGAAAGAATTCTGTCGACGTCGTCAGCTGTTTCAACGGTAAGCTGATGGTGGGAGTAGTAGGTGAGTACCCAGCTTCTGGTACAGGGTTATTGCTGCTTGTGGTACAGGGCTGGCTGGTTGTTACTCCCCCAAGGCATTGCAGTACGAGCATACAGGTTTTGCATCAGCTCTCTTAAAGGGATATACTGAACTGAAATTTCGAGTTCACAAAACAAGGGTGGACGGGTAAGCGGGACACTGCAAAACCCAGTGATGTGATAATTGCGCCAAACTGTGCCAGTCGCACATGACAGAATGCTCGGGGAGGGGGTGAGGAGGCCCAGCAAAATAGATTTTTTGGGGGGGGGGGGAGGCCCTACCCCCCCCCCCTGGCTACGTGCTTGGTATGAGTTATGTTTTGGAATTCGTAGCATCTCACTCAACGCTTCTGCACCTTATTTTACGCAATCCAAATTTTGGTTCAGTATACCCTTTAAAGAAGTACTGAACTTCCCAAAGACATTTTGATAGGACATGTATCTCGCTGATAGAAAACTAATTTTGAAAGCAACACTATCTACGTTGCAGGGCACTCGTATAATTTTGGAATATGCTTCTGATTCAAAACGAGTTGCAACATAAATATAAAAGAATGAAGCTTTTTTTTTTTTTTTTTTCACTGCATTTCTAAGCATTTAGTAAATGTTTTTGAATAAACATTATGTTCACACAGTGTTTCGCTACACTGGGGCTACTCATAGTTTTGAAATCAGCCGCTCCCCACATGTGATGCGCATGGTCGCCACATGTCAGCAGCTGCTCCGGGAACTGGAGCACCAGCTCTTGCGATTCTGGCTTTTAATGCTTCCCAGATGTGAACTCCGAGGATGACAGCTTACCAACCGATGGAGAAGCTGTATAAAGCAGGCCTGGTTCGGAATCTGAAACCGCCAGAATGTTGTGGTAATGGTACCCGTTAAAATGAAAACAGAATGCAAGAAAGGTGACAACATTTCCTCCATCAGTATTTCCATTTGATGCTTCTAAACCTGAGCAGCTTGCAAGGCTACAAGAACTGTACATGCCCTGCTAGATAATTAAGAAAAAAGCCTGTGCATTGACCCTTTCTTTATGCTATTCCTCTCGAAAAAGAACCCGACCACCGGAAAACAACTTTTGGGAAAAACTACACTTAAAGTGCTATTGAAAGTTTTTTCTTTCCATGTAGATGCAAATGTTTATCTTGGTCTCATCCTTCCCAAAGATGTAAGACCTTGTACATGCCCAAACTACCAAAAATAATGATTTTTGGTAGTTTGGGCATGTACAGAATTAGTCAATGCAGTCTTTGGGAAGGATGAGACCAACATAAACATTTGCATCTAAAATTATGTCCGCACTATGACCATGACATGAGGGTAACATACCATGCTTTCTGTTGTCTTGCAGACTTTCTTTCTATGCCAAAAATCTTTCTGGCATTATTATTTGCCATGCTTGACTCGCCGCATACTCTGCGCAAAAGAAATTATGTAGGAACCTCTTTTTCATCTGTACAGCCAAATTTGGTACACAACTTTGCTCTTCAGAGCCCTCAGTAAGATCTTTGCTGTGGCCAGACTCAACCATTTCATTAACTTGGGCATGATTTAAACTTCATCTGTTTGTTGTGCACAAATTGCCAGGGAGTGGCAAACTCTGAACATTTGGTATCATGCAAACTGAGTGGTTGATGCAAGCCTATCCACAGCCCCCAAAAGTCGAAACCAGAAAGTTCTGACCCTTGTACTTTATGCCTGTCCCAATTCTTTTTCATGGATGCCTTTGACGTGGTTGTGGCATTAGAAGTTTCTTTGATTATGCACGGCTGTGCTGCTGGAACATTGCACATGAGCGGATGTAATCTTTGATCTCTGAGTTCATACCAGGCCAGAAGATGCACTCTCTTGCTTTTTGAAGGTAGCTTTCACTCTCTTGGTGAGATCCATGGGAGTTTATTTGATGCATTAGCATTTATAGCTCTGGTGCATGCAGCCATCTTTTGTTTGGACTGTCGTAGTTTGGATTGAACTGGTCTCGTGAGGCCGTGGTGCCGTTCCCGCCATGCTCTTTCGCTTCGTTCATTCGCTCATCACATCCACTTTCCCTTGCACTTGTGGGCGACGACACGATAGGCGCGACGACACGAGGCTCTGTTCACCACGCATGCGCCATCGTGCATCTCCCAAATCATTCGAAACCACACGTGTATGGGCTTGGTTGTTGCAGTTATTTTGTCGTCTGCTAGCTCATTGCCACTTGGAAACTGTAAAATATGTCTTATCCCAAACTTGGTACTTCTCGATAGAGCTTCTCGCATGCGTGGAAGTAAAATTTGACACATGTGATCCCTTCTCTGCCAATGAGGAGTTAACCGATTCTCTGTTTATAACAACACATATATAATAACGATAATAATCCCTGAGAAGGGGAACAATAGGTTAACGAGGGGTTTTAGACTGAAAGTCTATGGCATAATTATGCATTGCAGGTTAACCAAGAACGAACAAACTGCCTAAGGGTGGTGCTTTAGGAGGGAAAGTGTCTTCTCGCACGCCTCCAGTGATGCGCCGCCATTGACATGCACTCTTCTTATGAGGGCACCGGGGCGTAGGTACATGGTTTTGTTTTGCAATATGCACAGCGCACGCGACAGTGTAAGACGGAGGTGCAGTGACGATGCCGTTTGTGTGAAACCCGGGAGTAAAGGTTGTCACTCTGAAGACAGCGTTACACAGACCGTAGGCAACAATCAATTGAAGCTGTGATGGCTATATCTGTGCTGGGCTGATGAAACCCTCGGTTGATTTCATGTGTGACGAAGTCAATCGCGGCAAAATATTCCATCTTAGTCTCGTCTTCGCATCAAGAACAGCTGGTCTCGTAGGCATGTTTGTTTGCTCGAACTGTGCCGGTGGTTTTCCACTCCTCGGTGGTTTAACAGACAGTTTCTTTAGCTGAATATTTCTGCAGCTTTTTTACAGCGGAGCTGTTAAGGGCTAGGTTCCCCAGAATCGTGTCCGGTACCAAACAAATGTCGACACAAACCTACACAAACTTATGGACAGCTACCGCCATCTTTAAGCGACGGCTGCAACCACACAACCAGTCTCGTTGCCGCCGTCACTCACAGATGGCGGCAACCTTCCAGCTATCATAGAAAAATGGATAGTTGGGCGAGTTGATGGGAATTCATTGTAGGAAACAGCGCGAAAAACAGGCGAGGACGAAGAAAAAACTCGCGTGACAAGCGCAGCACTTGTCACATGTGTTTCTTCTTCGTCCTCGTCTGTTTTGCGCGCTGTTTCCTACGCCCTTATCAGTTTCGGTCTGGACTCTTAATGGGTCGGCCGCGTGCCCTTTCATTGGGGAAAGAAGATTAAGTGCGGAAGGAGCGGCGACGTATGCAGCAGCGCGAATGAATCCGAACCACCGCAAAGCCGCTGCCGCCTTGACTTCCATTGCGTCGAGTGCTTCGGATTCCCTTGTGAAAGAAGATCACTTCGCTCGCCTGGAAAGCCAATTACGCAACCACACCTTATTCCTTACATTTATCAACACTTCATTTCCACCATAGTACAGCTCCGCTGGTCTTCCTTCTTCACGAGTCTGGAAAGGCTGAAAGTTTTTACTCTTCATTGATTCTTTCAAAACCGACATCCTATCCGAGTTGGGTCAGTGCCCGAGCGAGCATCTTCGCAGCCTGTTTTGCACCAGTGGCACTGTAGTTAACACTTTGCAGCATTCTAACGAGTTTGTCACATTGCCCGAAGACCGCGATTGCTGTGCTTAGTCCGAATACCGGTTCAAGCTTTCCGAGAATCTTCTCGTACCCGCACATAGCAGCCTTCCTGTCGTCTTGAACTGAGCCTTGAGTTCCGAGGATTTCTCAGTGTCGCTCGAACTCGTTCATAGTTCTCGAGGGACCTTTGCGCAGATTTCCACGTGAACCACCCATCGTGTTGGATTCAAAGGAAGTAGGACGGCTGGCGGTGGACCACATTTGCAGTTTTCCCCGTGGTTCGAAGAACGATGTTGGCATAAACAGTCTCCCGTTTCAGCGGAATCCACAATGATGTTCAAGATGTCTCTCACAATTGTTAGACCGTTGCCAACCATTTTACTGCTGCGGCCAACTTTTTGTAGAGCAAGATCAAGAGTGTGGTTGCTGCAGTAAATGTTGTCCGACCTTGGCTGGACTTCAACAATTCTTTTCTGAACCCGAAAAGCAGCCCGACTTAATTGCAGCTTTATCGAAGCATATTTCTCATAGTTTTTAAAGCTAAATCCTAAACGTAAAATCATGTCCTTCACAGCACCGAAAAGTTTTGAGACATTGTATCGGGTGTGTTGTGTACGACGAGGAAATCTTCTTTTACTTTTATTGACGCTTTGTCGACCCAACGCAAACACAGCGGGAACTGCTCATCTCCTGTTACGTCAGTCGTTCCATCACCAATCATGCCGAAAAAGAGAATGAATTTTTTTCCCGAAAAAGGTAGCATGAATTTTCTTTCCTCTGTACGTTGGGTGCCCTCCGGCCGCAGGCATGCGAGTTAAATCCTTTCAGCTTTGTGGTTGCCATGATATAGGGCCCGAGGCAGAACCAGAGGGCGGTCAGGACATAAATGGCCAACCCACGTCACAATGAAAATGATATTGGACTCGTGCTTCGAACTATACACTTAGATCCGGGTTGATGTCGACCACATCGTCCATCCCCCTCCGCCTTTTGCCAGGCGGTGGTTTGGCACGAGTCGCGGGCACTCCGCCTCGAGGTCCACTCCAGCCCCTGGGCAGCGCCTTATACACTAAGACCGTGTGGCACACCACGTCAAAGTACTGTGCTGTCTGGCTACGAGTATGAGAAAAAACAAGGTAAGATGGAGAACATACTTGGAATGTCATTGCAGATCTCAGCTGGCAGCTGTCCCGAGGAGTATTGTGAAGGGGTGGTTTACGGCATTCCTTTGGCCTTTTTGTTTACCTATCTGGTTCAAACTGGGAACTGCTAAACCATCGTTTATTAGAACGCAAAAGAGCTTGGGGATTGCCAGACATGTAAATGAGTTGAATGGTGGTGGCCCCGAGTGAAGCGGGACGACTTCGGGAAAATATTGCTCAGAGACACTATTAGAATAGCAATTGCATTAGTAATCCTTCAAGTAATATTGACAGGAGCCGGTCACTGAGGGTCAGCCACAGCAGCTTCGCAAGATTGCACGGGTGAGCGGAGTCCCTTTGTTTGGTTGGTCTCGAGGAATTGTGAAGGTTCTGTCGTGAGGTAGGGGAGCGTACGTCTTATTGCATGTCTGGAGGATGCATAGAGTTATTACATTAAAGGCTAGAGGCTCAGGTGGCACTAGTGTGCTGTTGCATTTTGAAGCAGACAGCAAGCAGTCAGGAATTGACTTCCGGTAATGCATTTCTATGGGAAAAAGCGAGTGCATTTTCTCTGCTGCTCGATTATAAGAGCAAAAATCACGAATAATTTGTACGTACTAGGCACATTGGAACATTTCTCAGTCACGCAGACAAAATAATTGGTCAGTTACAGCATTTTTATATAAAATTCGTGGCATGAAAAACGGTGTTAAAACCGCTTCGTACATGTATTATTGTGCACTGTCGGACACTGCTAGCGCGAACACGGCGTCGACGCTTTCCAGCATGGGGGATATACGTGCCAAACGAACGAAGGACATGTGGGAAACCAAGAGAGACGGCAAGAACTACGCAGTAACACTGGATAAGTAACTCCTTGTGCATGCAGGCGATCAAAATAAATTGAAAGCCACGTAATATAGTCCGATATGCAATCAATAAGTACTGCTTGATTCTTTTGCTCATGAATATGTGCAAAGATGCATGTTCTAGGTTCAGATCATCAACCGCACGCTCCAAATCTTGGCAAATAGGGAGAAGTCAGAGAACAGGTGCCCGATAAAAACTGCCCGACATAGGAAATAATAAAAAGACACACCTTTCGTAGCTCACGTAGTTTATTTTTTACATTCAAATGTTTCTAACCGATCGTAAAGATGCACGACGGAGTTATTTTCATCCAATGACAGGACGGGCATATTAGCAATATATAAGCGCCACCGGAATGCTAGCGAACCTTGAACACACTCTACATTCCTTTCGATCGTTAGTTTGCTTAGAATCGTCGCTCGTTTACATACCTTCCTTGAAACAGAGGTTTGGGCCTGAAATAGTGCGAAGTTTAACATCGTTTAGTGGTAAAGAAAAATGCTGTAACTAAAGCAATTACACTTTCACAATACCAATAAAGGTGCATACTATCCAATATGACTGAAATGACAAAAGTTATTCATGTTATTTTCCGGCGAAGAGACAAAATTCACGTGCGTTTTCCCATAGGAATACACAGGGAGGCTGGAAATATAGACTGCATGCTGTCTGCTTCAATTTGCAACCAGAAGTCCCGTAGACACTAGCGCCAGCTGAGCCTCTAGCGTTTATTGTAATAACTCTATGGGAGGATGCGGTGGACATGAAAAAATTTCGAAAGGCGGTGCTTCTACACTTTGCGTCCCTGTGAGCTTCCGGTTGACGCTTTTCAGATTGTCAAATGAAACATCTTATGATGCGCTCACCCAAAGGTGGATAAAAGTAATAAGGGTAATTGGAATAAGGTATTCACATAAAAAGGTTTATCTTCAGTTGAAATCAATTCAATTCAATGCTATACTTTTGCAGAAAAATAGAAGGATATTATATCCTCGTTATACGACAAACAAATATATACAAGATTATACATTACATACCAGTTACAACAGCATTATACAGCATTTCAATCCAATTAGCTTCAATTGAACTCGAATGAATCCTCCTAAAACAACATACATAAAAAATGTTAATAATAAAGCCTCGCATTGCCAGAAGAGTGGGTGGCCAGGCAGCTGCTGGTGCCTACAGAAAATAAAAATATATGAGTGAATTTCACTTCGTTAACAGATTCACTACTTCTGGAACAGTCATCAGGTAAAAGGAGTTAATGATAAATTTCCGATATTTATTTTTATGTAGTCGCAGTGGGCATAGTACCGTCAATGACCTCTCACAGGGCCTACTTGATGCGCTTGATTAAAAAATGCCGTGACTGAAGCGCCGTGGCACAAGCGCCAGTGTCAACAAGTTCAAAAGTCCATACTGTAATTATGCCTCTGGTTCAGTTAAACAAAAAAATCGCTAAAGCACAACTTTCTTTGAACTTTTCCTAACATATTCTTTATATTTGTAGACAGGTAGATTACCCATATATTTTCAAGTATTACTTTGTTTTATATAGCTCTTACAATCTGGTGATTGTAAGATTGATTCGATTTCGCCATGCCTAAGTAATCTAATGGAGTGCCAATAAATTAGAAAAAGGTGTACTTGAGTTTTCAGGGTCCATACGTTTAGCACTGCGGATAGCGCTTGGTGGTTACATCGAGGTGTTAGAGGGACAAATCATTGCACCCAGCTGGCCCGTTCAGTGACTGCCAGTCACCAATACAGGTACGTTTGGAGGATCCGGTTTGCCTCGGCTTGCCCTCGCCGCATGTTCGCTCCCGGTCCGCTCCAGCCCTTCATGTTGCTAACCAAAAGTGCCTTGGCTGGACCCCAGGCGGCCTGAATGTTGCGTGTGTGGGCGCCGGTCCTCGGTTCCACAAAGTGGTGGCTTTGGTTCACCGCGAGATGGACGTAACCCAGCAGCGTATCGTTGGCGTCCCGCAGCACAGGGATCCTCAGTGTGCCGCCCACTCGTCAGTCGTAACTGTCCTCGGCGCGACATGCTTAGCGGGTTTTCCAGCACAAGGTCAGGGCGTCGCATCCGCGGAACCTGATCATGCACAGTTCCCCGGTTTCCACATAAACCATTCCAAACATTCTGGGCACGCAGACCCTCCCGTCATACGTGCGGCTTTTCTGTAGGCTCAAAGTTTCAGCGCCACACTCCTTACTCCTTACAATTCGTGCGTAAAAAACTATTTCAGCACTTCCAAATGGACGATTGTGAACTCCATTCCAACCTTATTCTCCAGATCCACTGCCAGCAGGTCGAACTTTCGCTGACTTGCCAACTGCGATGCTAAGCTGTGCTTTGTTTCTTCGAGTCTTTTAACTATCTCGACCGTTCTTCTGCGGTGTAGTATGCAGTGTCGCTTCGGTTTCTGCTGACGCCCGATGCACTCGGCATTGCTTCGAAATTGCCATCTTTCGAGTCAGGTGTCGACGAGATTGGTGTTTCAGTGGTGGGGGACTACGGGATATGCAATGACAGATAATGACAGCTCTGAGAGCTGTCATAATCCAGTGACTTTAAATGACGTCCAAAGAGTTCGTCGTTCCAGGTGTCTCCCATCAGGACTATGGATTTTAGACTGTTTGTCACGAGCGAGGCCAGCGGAAAACGACGCTTGTCAATTTCCGTGGCAACCACGAGGCGCTCGCGTAGAGCAGCCAAGACAGTACTGAAACTCGTCAAGAAGCGTCGCAACGGGGCCACCTCTTCTTGACGAAGCTCGGAAACGGGCCACGCGCCTCCCCAGCGTGCAGCTTCAGGTGGTATTCCTTACACAGCGCAGACGTGAGTGAATGCATGGGCGTCTTCAAGAGTCTTGCCAAGGTACGGTTTCTGAGACTTTCTATGACAAATGGGTAGGGGACAAAAAAGTCTTACTCATGATAGCTGCCGGGCCTGAATCTCTAAACAATAATTGCAGCTACACCGATGGCATCCAGATAGCTGGATGACAGACTAAATCTGTTATCTCCTAAAATTCCTGAAGAAAAGTCTGATGTCTCAGAGCTCACGGAGGCCCCCAACCTTTCACGAACTGTCTGAGAAATTGAGCAGACGTGCCAGAAGGCAGATGCTGAAGGTCTGCAAACAAACTGAAGGTGATGGCAGGTGTTCTTTCATACATGCTCCTTGTAGACATTCTTTTAGCCATCATGGTCAATTTTTCATATGCACTTGTTTTCTTCAACCATAAGAAGCTGAAAAATGCAGCAAAAGTATGTTGATGCTAATGTTGATGCATTACCCCCAGGAAGTGCTGTCACCGAATGGGCAGCAGCATCTCCAGGTACAACTTTATTCACAGCAATGCATACAATCCTCATACTACCAAGTACATCAACACATACCCAATCAAAAGCCACGTTGGGACATCCATCAACTACGAGTATGACTTTAAGAATGGCTGGCTCACGACTTGCAAGCCATACTGCAAGGGCACCAAGACGTACGTTAGTGCCTCTGTCGATTCCCTGATAAAGATTGCTTCATCCATGGACACAAAATTGAAACTCAAAGAGCAAAAGCAGGTCGCAATTAAGCTGCACGGCAGCCTTACTAATAGCGAGTACGACAATTCCATTGAACGTGAATGGTGCCGCCAGGGACTCTGCCATACTCCCAACCAGTGCGATGCTGAACCAAGCTTCGGCTTTGGCATCATAGCAGTATCCAAGTGTGCCCAGGGTGTGCCCGGTTCTGCTTCCAAGTTTCAACAGGTGGCAGCCTTTTTCCAAGTGAACACGGAAATTGTCTTGCACACGAAACTGGACACAGTCAACCCTTAGCACGTTTGCCTGCTCGCGCAAGAACAGCGCGACGGACTAGGGCACGTTTGACATGTATATTCCGCACAACAGGCAAACATACCTGGGACGTTACACATACTTTCCCCAAAAAGCAGCAAACTTATTTCAGTTCAATTTCCACCCAAATAAAGTTTATTCCCAATTAATATCCATTTTCAAAATAGTCCAGTTTTAACTGGGCATTGTAAAGTGCATCATCACACATGCGGTTTACACGCATGGCAAATGCCTGATCGGATTCCTGAGGTTCTTTCAACTAAATTTAGATCAACAAAATTTCCGTCAATTGCCTGGCACATTTCACACCAAGCTCTATCGCATTCTTGTAATCTTTGTTTAAATTTGAGGTCTTTTCTGTCCAACTTGTTGTACAATCTGGTTTTCAAATTCTATTAGGTTGTCCATAATTTTTGTCAATCAGCCATAGGTAACGTTGGTCTCTCAATGTTGTAGCTTCCAGCTCTTGAAACACCTGGCCCATCACCTTTGGTGGCAAAAACTCAAGCTCAGTTGCATCGTCGATGACAATCTGTAATAAAAGGTATATATATGATTTTTTTTTTTTCATTACGATGACATTGACGAATAGCATTTTTGCTACACGACAAAACCATCAGAACGAAATGCAAATACGCGTTACTCCAACAACACACTCATGAACCTTCGGGCAGCAGGGTTGCGAAGAAAACAAGACAGCACTCAATTCCCGACACAATGCGAAACAACTCGCCGCTCCCGACTACAAACTGCAGCCGGGAAACAAGTTCGCCGGTGCAAAGAAGACGAAAGTTCCGAAAAAGGAAAGTCTCCACTGCAGGACCCATAGTCTAGAGGAAAGTTCAAAGAAGACTGACCGACATCATGGGTCCAACGGACGACGAAGGCTTCACTTGCCTGGTGTGGTGGACTGGTTGCTAGGCGGCCGACGCAACGCAACACACACTTCCCGAAAAGAAAAATCGATGCCCATAGGCAAACACGCCACTAAGGGCAAATGCCGAAAAGACAAAGCTAGAGCAACCGGCCCATAGAATTCCCAAAAACCTTTGACTCACATACTGGGAAAACCACGTCGAGCAGCGCCCTGGCCAGCTCCGGGGCTCGACCACCTCCTTTGATCCCAAACCCCCTTATATAGCCTCTTTTACCGAAAACATAGCCAGGGCAGAGGGCTTGAGGGAAAGAAGTGAGCAGCGCCGACGTCGCATTCTTCCAAGCCGCCATGTTTTGCGAGTGAAGCCCGACAATCGAGGCGAGAGAGAGGAGGCGCCGAAGGAAGCGGAGAGCGTTAACTCAAGGTCGCAGTGTGTGGACCTGTATGGCCTCCCTCCGACGGTGCAGCTAGTGCAGCACCGCACTGGTGCCGCGCACCGCAAGAAGTTCCTGACGAATGTAGTGCAGCCGCACCGACACGACCAGGCGAACATGACTCTTTCGTCGGTGCAGCGAGGCGTGGTGCGGTGCGCCCCAGACAAATGTGACATAAGGTCGACATATGAAACCTCACCTAACCTAACCTGTTGGACGATGGTGAAGATGCCCTCTTGCTTTTAGCTCGAGCATCTCTTGACATTCTTTAAAGCGGAAAGAAAGCCAAGCTGTCGAACACACCACCCCTTTCGCGAGAGGAACACTGCCCCTTGTTTTTAGTCCAATTGTCACGACTACTGATTTGCAATGTAGTCGTGGTCCTTGAGGTCCAGTACAAACATGCTCAAAACATTCACAGGGAGCTGATTGGACGTTGCTCCTCTTTGAGAACTCGTCTGGCTACAAGGCCTTTCATGATGCACTGCTGCTCCAACTTGGTGGAAGGTTTGCCATGCATGGGACCAGAGCCAGGATGTTTCTGTTTTGGTAGAAAAGTACCGTGGTCATTCTTTCATCTTTTGTTGTGAGGAATTAACCTAGGTTTTGGAGAAATCTTATCTGGAGGAATAGTTTCATCTGGAGCAGAGTCAAGTAGTTCTTGAGCCTTGGTAAGGTATTCTAACATCAAGGAACTTGAAGAGCTTGTCAATTTCTTATTGGAGAGGGAAGAAATTGACAAGTGCACTCCAGTCATTGCTCAACGTATCTTGTGCCCTGGGTCTGGTTGTCTTCTGCATGCCTACCTCAATACCCTGCTGAATGTCATCCAAGAGAGACTGTGGCTCATCATCTAACGTAAAGCCTGTTGCATCACATGTTGAAGGCACTTCTACATCTGGCTCAGTGTCGGCCTCCTCCACGATCTTTGCATGAAGCCCCTGGTAAGCTACTGCAGGAGTGTGTTTGCACATTGAAGCTGAGATCAGACTGTCATTGCAAGTGAACTTGTAACTGTTGATACAGATGTCACAGTCCTTGCAGTGAAGCACTCAACTCTGGCAGGGGTCGCCCTTCTCAACAATAACTTTTCTCTGACTGGGACTGTAAGTTTACAAGCCGGCCACTGCCATTTGCTAGCTGTTTTACATTTGACGCGGGATTTTTATCCCCTCCTGATACCTCCGAAGAAGGGCTGCATCATGCCGATTGGTTTTCCTTTTACGAGCGACTTGAGACACGTGTAGAGGCAGTCGCGGGTCAGTTCGAAGAGGATCATTAACAGCTTGTCAAGCCTCTGGTTGTGAGATCCACGCATGTAGTGTGACTTCAAGTCCTTGTGCATTGCCTCCAAGTGGTTGTTTGTATTAAAAGGAATGCCTTTTCTGAAGCAGAGCACCCACTGTTCTGCTGTGCCACCATAGTACCTCTCGAAGTACTGAAGAAACTCTTCAACCTGTTGAATTAGTTTCGGATCAGCCTCTTTACTTGCCTTCTGACGGAGAAAGTTTGTGAGAGCCCACTAAAATTGATCCTCATCTCTGTAATGCCTCAGCGGCCACAACTCATCGTTAAGACGGTCATGGGTTTGCTTATCTTTGACTGATTGCAGTTTCAGAGTTCAGTTGAGGTTTACATGCCAGGAGCAGAGCACCGATGTTGGGCACGGCCCATCACTTCCTCCCATGCATTACCATATCTGACAGCATCATCAGATGTGAATGCTTCGCATTCGAGGTTGCCAGTTTTTTCCTTTGTCCTTAAAGAAGCATTTCATAGTCTCGGTGTCTAGTTTCTTTGAGATCAAATATGCACATGGCATTCCCGATTGATCTTCTGCAACTGTCTTGAGGTCGTCAGTTGCAGATTGGGACCATTTGTTTTACGAGTGGGGTCAGTGCACAGGAGCTTTGGGCCCAACTTTGTGAGGAGTTCTTTCTGAAGGGCAGTCATCAGAGCAGGCTCAAAGGTCTCTTCTCCTTCCTTCATGTCAAAGTACAGCACTTGGAAGTCTGGCTGTTCGTTCAGCTTCTCCACCCATATTGTGACACTTTTAAACTGATTCTTGTGCCATCACTCTTTGGTCATAATTTCATGCTTTACAGAGATGTTGCCAATGTCTTTCATTGAGAGCAAAATAAAAGCCTGCCCATCTAACTGCCAGCGGAGGAACGTGCATCCACCAGAACTTGTCGGGCTGGGACGTCTTGCTTGAGCTCGAGCTTGATGAGATGCTCGAGCATTGTTCAGTCGAGAGGGGCTGGGGCTTTAGTCCCTTCGGGTGGCCGTAGTGTTCTGCCTAGTACTCTACCGTCACCTTGCAATCATTTTGTTACTTGAATTGTGGCTAAACACTGCACATTAGTCTTAGAAGTGCCCTGGGTTTTCAGTTGCCGTTTACCTTGCCTCTCACTCTGAAATAATCCAGAGCGGTGACAGTAGGGGTGGGGTACCTTTTCAGGACATCATTCCGCCGTCTTTTGGCTCCACCTTCCTTCTCTGCCTTCCTCAGCCTCCCTCCAATCACTGAATTTTGGCAGGCAGAGAAGAAAGCTTAAAATAAAATAGCCTGAATAAACAATGCTACATCATTCCTATTAATACTTTCCTGCTTCAAGACATCTCATGTTTGCTTCACAAAATGTACAGCTTAATCAGACTTGGCTATATCATGCGGTCCATGGTTTTTCCGTGCTCCCAACGCCCAGCACAGACGTGCTCGAAACATCCACAGGGAGCTGACTGGATGCTGCTCTCCCTCTGTGGGAAATCGTCTGGCTACAAGGCCCTCCTTGATGTGCTGCTGCTCCAACTACATGGGACCACAACCAGGATGTTTCTTTTTGGTGGAAAAGTACTGTGGTCGTTTTTCCATCTTTTTGTTGTGAGGAATTAACCTAGGTTTTTGAGAAACCTTGGAGAAGTCTCATCTGGAGCAGAATCAAGTTGTTCTTGAGCCTTGGTAAGTTATTCGCACATCAAGGAAATTGAAGAGCTGGTTAATTTCTTCCTGGAGAGGGACTTTTCAGTCCACTTATTGCTCAACGTATCTAGTCCTCTGGATTTGGTTGTGTCTTCAGCATGCCTACCTCAATAGTCTGCCAAATGTCATCCAAGAGAGACTGTGGCTCATCATCCAACATAAAGCCTGTTGCATCACATGTTGATGGCACTTCTACATCTGGCTCAGTGTCGGCCCCCTCCACGGTCTTTGCATGCAGCCCCTGGTAAGCTGCTGCGTGAATGTGCTTACACATTGAAGCTGAAATCAGGCTGTCATTGCAAGTGCACTTGTAACTGTCGATACAGATGTCACAGTCCTTGCAGTGAAGCACTTAACTCTGGCAGGGTTCGCCTTTCTCAACAATGACTTCTCTCTGCCTGGGACTGTAACTTTACAAGCTAGCCATTGCCATTTGGCAGCTGTTCTACATCTGCTGCAGGATTTTCATTCCCTCCTGGTGCCTCCGAAGAAGGGCTGCATCATGCCGATTGGTTTTTCCTTTTACGAGCGACTTGAGACGCGTGTAGAGGCAGTCACGGGTCAGTTCGAAGAGAATCATTAACAGCTTGTCAAGCCTCTGGTTTTGAGTTTCACACATGTAGTGTGACTTCACATCCTTGTGCATTGCCTCCAAGTGGTTGTTACTATTAAAAGGAATGCCCTTTCTGAAGCAGAGCACTCACTGTTCTGCTCTGCCACCATAGTAGCGCTCGAAGCACTGAAGAAACTCTTCAACTTGTTGAATTAGTTTCGGATCAGCCTCTTCACTTGGCTTCTGACAGAGAAAGTCTGCTGGAGGCCGTTGGAATTAACCCTCATCTCTGCAATTCCTCGGCGCCCACAACTCATGAAGGCTGTTATGGGTTTGCTTATCTTTGACTAACTACAATTTCAGAGTTCGGTTGCCGTTTACACGCCAGGAGCAGAGCATCCGATGTTGGGCACGGCCCATCACTTCCTCCCATGCATTACCGTATCTGACAGTATCATGAGACGTGAATGCTTCACATTCGAGGTTGCCAATTTTTTCCTTTATCTCCTTAAAGAACCGTTTCATGGTCTCGGTGTCTAGTTTCTTTGGGATCAAATATGCATATAGCATGCCTGATTGGTCTTCTCCAACTGTCATGAGGTCGTCAGTTGCAGATTGGAACCATTTGTTTTATGAGCGGAGTCAGTGCACAGGAACTTGTGGCCCAGTTTTCTGAGGAGTTCTTTCTGAGGGGCAGTCATCAGGGCAAGCTCAAAGGTCTCTTTTTATTTTCCTTCCTTCATGTCAAAGTACAGCACTTGGGAGTCTGGCTGTTAGTTCAGTTCCTCCACCCACATTGCGACACTTTTAAATTGATTCTTGTGCTGTCGCTTTTTCGTCAGAATTTTATGGGAGATGTTGCCAATGTCTTTCATTGAGAGCAACTGAAGCCTGCCCATCTAACTGCCAGCGGAAGAACATGCATCTACCAGAACTTTTCGGGTGCGGATGTCTTGCTTGAGCTTGACGAGATGCTCAAGCATCTCTCAATCGAGAGGGTCTGGCGCTTTATTTCCTTCAAGTAGCCGTAGTGTTCTGCCTGGTACTCTACTGTCACCTTGCCATAATTTTCTGTTGCTTGAATTGTGGCTAAGCACTGCACATTAGTCTTACAAGTGCCCTGGGTTGTCAGTTGTCATTTACCTTGCCTCTCACTCTGCAATGATACACAGCGGTGACAGTAGTGGTATCTTTTCAGGACATCATTCTGCCGTCTTTTGGCTCAGCCTCAAATGAAATGGCCTGAATAAACAATGATACATCATTCACAGCATATACTTCTTTCCTTCAAGAGATGTTTCATCTTTGTTTCACCAGCAACAATCAACCTCTGATCTGAATAGGCACTCACTTTAAGAAGTTACCAGCTTTAACAGCTTCCCCTTGTTGCTCTCAAAAGCAAAGCAGGAGTGTTCCCAAAGAGGGCCAAACTGTACAACACACTTTGAAAGATGCAGGAGTGTGTGTACATTGTAGGTCATTGCATCCTTTGAATAGAGAAACTGCATTTTAACAACGAACTGAACGAGACTTTCAGTAGCTAATGTGATGTCCTCTTTTGTCACCTCATCTTTGAGCAGATGGAATATCCCTGTCACAAGAAGGGCCCAGTGTTCCAGGAATGTAATGGGCAGTATACCCTGTGGACAAGGGAGGCTGTAATAAAGAAGCCAGTGCGTCCATTCTGTGGCCTTCCAGAATTTTCAAAATGTCAGGGACCTCGTAAGGTGATTAAAGCACTGTGGAGGCCGAATACTCTACAGCCTGCTGTCAACATTTGCAACTGTTGGATATTCAACGTAGTGGGGTTCATCAGGGCTGGATAGCCACAGCTCGGTTTGTTGCCTAGCGATTCCTAAAAGCACACAGTGCATGTGTTTCGGAGAGACGCACCAAACAATGTCAAATCCCTCGAGATTAATCTTGGGAGACGGACCCTTCACTCCACGGACAACTACATCCTTCTGTGTTGCTTCCCGCATGTCAGACAGCATTTCCTCCTCTGTTCTGTCAGGAGATGGCCCAGAATCCACAGGGTACTTCACAGTCCCGGCAAAGCAATTCAACTACACTTCACAACTGCACTTAATCACTTCGTAATTTATGGTTTCTACAAACATTATTGGCAGGCAAAACTCCTTAGGTGGCTGACATCACAAGTTTGCATAGCAGAGACGTTACTGATATGGTGCAGCATTCTCACCTTCGACCAACTCTCCAGGGTGGTAGCACCAACTGCAGCTGAAATAGCCGTTATCACATTCTGCATTGCAGCCCTGGCTGATGCATCTGCTCACCAGCAAAGGCAGAACACCTGTTGGAGAAGAAATTTAAAATATTTAATAACCTGACTCAGATGGATACTTCTATAAACTGTTTGTATATCTGTCTACAGCCAGATGGAAGCCTTGAGGTGTCCATCGTTTTATGTATTTTAAGCAAGTGCAATATTTCTTAGTCTACGCAACAATTAACCTTACCTTCGAACAGATGACTTCCTCGTCGGCTTTCCAGGCGAGCCCAGTCTGGTTCAGTTTGTCCAGTCGATCTGAGAACGCTTGTAGCAATAGGGTCATGCTTGGGTGAGACTTGCCATACCATAGAAGAGGCATCACAACATTAGTCCATCGCAAGCAGGGTGGCAGTTCATTGACGGTCAATTGTACTGACCAAATCGAGTATTTTGCAGACTTAAACATTGGACTTCCATCAGAGTTCATGCTCACTGTAATGTCCGTGTGAGACATTTGTAGTTGGTGTTGCTTCTCTCGGTACAGTTCACCGTCTGTGATGTCCTTGAGTGTGCAGTGCTCATCATCACGTGTGGCTATGGCCTGCAAGTTTTTCTAAAGTGCCGAGCTCACTGACACGCCTGAAAGCAAAGACTTCAACTGGTCTTCCAGTGGCAGTGTAACGAAGAAGCTCCCTTCTCGCATCAGCTCTTGGCCAGTATATTTTTTAATGCAGGGAGTGCACCGGGCATTTACATTTTTACTTTCTTTGATTTCACCAGACATTTATGCAACAACATTCAGACAGCTCGGGCAGTAAAAATGAAAGATCATCTCAGCAGGGTCGACACCAAAAACTTCCTGAACAGGCACTTGCTCTCAGGAAGCATCTTTTTTGGAACAGGTTGTTGACCAGCTGTTGTAGACCGACATCTCAGCAGAGCTATCTTCCTGTTGCTGCATTGGCGCAGTGTTGCCACTCCTACTGATTTATCAGTAGATCTACTGATATTTTCAGATTTCTGCTGATTCAGGGATAATACCACAGGATCTACTGATTTCGGTCTTTTTTGCCTACACATGGTCTAAAACTACTACTATTTGCTCCGAGGTGCGCCCTTCGAGTAAATTCGGCGCACTTCGGAGGGTCATTTCGTGTGTGTGTGTGTGTGTGTGTGTGTGTGTGTGTGTGTGTGTGTGCGCACGTGTACGTGTTTGTGTGTGTGTAGGCATTGTAAAAGAAATGGAGGGGGGGAGTGCGAGTCAATAGTGTACGCATACAGGTGACAACAGAATGCAGGGGATAGTTAAATTAAACGTGGGTGGATTGGTGTACAAACCGGGAAAGGGAAAGAAAGGCTTGTCAAAGTGTAGAGTCACTACAGAGCGACGGCACGGTCGGCCATCTAAGAGGGCGCACCTCGCTTCGAGGCTTTCATGCCGTGCCGTATGCATCGCGGTTTGAGCGATTTTAATTTGCTTAGAAAATAACGCAAAGTTTGCCACTGATTTGAAATCTATACTTGTGATTCATGGCACAGTGCAATGTATAGACTAGCTTAGACATTATCGTAACAAAAATAAAAAGTTTGTCTGGTGGCTGCATATCGAAATGTTATACGGCAACGAGCAGAGAAGCATGACAACATGAGACACGGGAGGTCAGTGGTGGACAAGAACAACGATCCGATTTTAAAGCATATGAGTGGTCCTTGAAAGGACCGTTTTGTGTTCCAAGATGTTCCACGCTTTCTCCATAATGGTGGCGTTAAGCTTCGTCAAGGGGCTCGACACCAGACAGGACACTCTCGGAGGGGGTGTGCTCTCCATCCAGCTGTATGACGATGGGCTAGATGTGGGCACTTGTGCACGGCCTCGTCGGAATGTTGCTTCAATGTCCATAACGTTCCTGACAGCATTAATCCAGCTGTCAGTGGTGACCTTGCCAACTTCTTCGTTGAGGAGTGTCCCCACGTTGACGATCTTGAACGTCGTGTTTCGGGCAGCTACGGCAATCTTGATCTGGGCCCATATCACTTCAGTGGGATTGAACTCGCAGTGATACAATGGGAGCCTGACCACAGTGCTGCCAGCCGTCTCGGCAGCAGTGTCCACACAATACTTTAGGTGCTGTGGATTCACCAAGGCCACAATGTTGAGCAGCTGCTTCTCCAGCATCTTGCGGTCCCATGAAATTTTTCTAGACGTCGGCCACTGTCTGATGTTGTCCTTGCGGGATTTCGTCGTCGGCACTGCTTCCAACCGCCGTGAATGGTAAGAAGCGTTGTCCATGACGATAACGCTTCCTCTCGGCAGTTTGTCAAGGACACCGTCGAACCACTTCTCGAAGCGGGTGCCATCCATTTTCTCGTGGTAATCGCCGGTCTTTTGTCTACGGAACACGTCCAGGCAGCCATTGACGAAGCCTTCATTGCTGCCGATGTGGGTGACAATAAGACGCTGCTCCTTCCCCGATGGCTGCTTGAGGCCAGTCGAGAGACCACGCATGAAGGCGTCATGAGACGAGGCCACGGTCGTGTCTACCCACACCCTTGAGACAGTGTGCCTTGCTGTCACCCACGTCCCGTCCAAGTAGAAGATCTTCCGACCATCTTGTCGGTGACGTGCGATCTCATGCAGGTACCTCTGCTGCCAGGCGACAATGTCCTCTCGTTCAATCAGCTGTGAGTTTTGTTCCCTCTTGTTATGCTCGAATCCGATGTGGAGAAGGCGACGCACAGTCTAAGCCTTCAACGAGGGAAGTTCAATGCTTGTAAAGAATTCGGCCGTTATCTTCTTGACCGTGGGGATATTGTTCCGTCGAAAGAAACGGTGGACGCACAATCTCAGCGCGCACAACGGGAAGTCGCCGTACCTGACTTTGCGCCGCCTCTTGCCTTCACTAGCTGGGCGCTTACGAAAAGATGTCACAACTTTTCCCTCGGTTTCTTTTGTCTGCCTCCTAGTCTCGAGGATGGTGCGTACACCAACGCCAAGCAGTTTGCTGACTTTGATGCAGGACTCCTCCACAGTGAGGCCGGGCTTGGCGGGCGGTTCGTGTAGTACCTGAATGTACACGTTCATTATCAGCTGCTGTGCAACTCGGTTGAGGACATCGCCGCTCTTATGCTCCCTGTAGAGGCTCCTTGGCATAGACGGCGAGGCTGCACCAGACTCTCTTGACGAAAAAGAATCGGAGGAATTGCATTCCGCTGTCTCCGCGTTGGGATTCCTGACTGAAAAGAAGACGTCTTCGGATTTGTCAAAATGCGAATCTCGGGGGCTATCAAAACCCGAAACACAGGTTCTTTTTAAGAAACGCAGCAAATGTACAGAATGTACCTAATTCGTGTAGGAAGGTTGTCAAGCAAATACCAACAACCATATATGCATTACTTATAAAAGTTACAATTTTCGTTGCACTGAAGCCTTCTTTTTACTTCAACCTTTCGGGGCGAGTAATGTAAAAGCCTAAAATACATAATTTGCCTCGGCTAGGTGGCGCAAGCTGCCGCCCGCTACAAGGTCTATCTGTAGCCAATACCTGTCAATTGAAGCAGAAGGGGCGTTTTCAGCAAACTCTTTTCTCGACTGCGGAGGCGTCTGAAGCGGGCGCATCACGCTTGTGGGGAGGAGCTTCTACTACCTCTTTGACTTGTAACCGACTATAGCACAGTATGTATGCCCTAGTTAGGTTCTTAAAGGACGACGACAACCGTCGGAAACATGTAGTGCCAGTGGCAGATATCAATAATTTTCATCCTCGAAACATTACGGACTAGGACAAGAAAACTACCTACAAGTGCTTTTTGGATCGATCCAGTTGATTATCTTAACACCGGCCATTACACCATTCAAATACTTCTACTGGCAGGTAAGAATTCATTTGAACATCGGTTGAATTGTGCTCGGAAACTGATCGGGTATTTATAAACGCATGAACATATACGCGTTAGCTGTTAGAACATTTTAAGAGCGCAGAAAAGTTATGAGACAAGACGTGAAAACTTTATGTACGCGTACGCTGATTATAAAGTGTATTGGTCTACTAGACGGGTGATCTACTGTCGTTCTTTCCTGATCCACTTCTCTGAAGCACGCACTTCCCCAACTAAGGCGATCGTGCTGTGCTACCGCACGATCGCTATTCCTTCAAATGCACCAAATAAGAAAAGGACAAAGAAGTGGAACGACACAAAATGCTCCTTGTGTCGTTCCACTTCTTTGTCCATGTCTTATTTGGTGCTTTTATTTAAAGAACCATGAACCAACTGGCCCAACTTCCCACTTTGCTTCGAATGTGATTCTTACAAAACAAAATTTTTGCGGAAAAAAAAATTTAAGCACGTGAATAAAAAATTGCATGGTGACAAATACGAAGCACAATAGCACGAATTTGGGCCTTTGGTCTTTATCTCTTGTTGTTCCCCTTCTCTAGGGAGTGAAAATAGTGTCTTTTACATGTATACTTCGCCTATCACACAACCCCTCTTTCGAATCGAATTACCGTCAGAAGTACCGGCGCATCCGCCCATCTCCACATTAAGCTCCCATTCCCAAATTTGTAAGATGTGAGGAAATATGTGCAGTACATTCATTTGTAAAATTGATGACCGGACAAGCGCCCATCACCGATTCTCTCGCGATTATTTCTAAATTTTGAGTGGGCGCTTGCCTGGTATTTTATGGTAGCTATAACATGGGGTCCATGGTTCTTCCGTGCCCCCAACGCCCACATAGTAGGTGCACTTCAAAACACTGCACGGTCTGTAAGAACAAGCCCACTGCACCCTGCTTGTGTGGTGTTTGCAAGTGCACCTGCTATTTGGGGGACGTGAGGACAGAGAAATAAGGGTGTACATTACTCTAGAGGGCTTTGTTATGCAATCATGTGTACAATGTTCCAAGAGGGGACTTGGCAGAGGAGCCGGCTATTGGTGGACAAATATTGTGAATTGTTAGAGTGTTAAAGGAAACTGAAATGTTTGATCAGGCGAACTTGTGCCCAAAACAGAAAGGAAACAAAAGATAACGACAGAGCGTTGCGGGCGTCAAATTCGGCATAACAGCAGGATCAAATGCTGGGGTGAGACTGCCTCCGGCTTGCCACGCTGAGTGCTTTTTGTAGCCGCGTGGGTTTCTGGAACATTCGGCCTAGAACGTTCGGCGCGTAGAATATTTGTAACTCGATCAGACGACGAAGTTTGTGAGAACGCCAATTAGAAAAGAATAAATAAAAGAATGTTCTGCTCACTGGAATCGAACCCATATCCTCCGCGCGACAGCCAAGTACAGTAAACATTCGGCCTCGTTCACGCTCGCTCAGCGATGCGCGTGGCAGTATGAAGTAAATACAGTGGCTGCGAATTCCATATAGTTGTACCCGAATCGAATATCACATTGAATCAGGAATAAAAAATCAAATATCAAACTGAATACCAGATGTCGGATTCATTGAACAGGAGCTGAAATGTTTGCAAATTCAGTGATGTGATTGCTGCGCCATTTGCGCCAAACTGCTTACCTTGCTACATCCTGCTACAATTTACCAAAGTGTGAGAAATTTGCGCCAACGTTGCGCAAAACTTAATTACACTTTACTGATACTGAAAATATGTTAGCTCAGGCCTCGCTGCTCGGCCGGGCCGTTACGATATGATTATGCGAATTCTCAGAGTTTTAGGCTAACGTCTGAAATGAAGTACTATTCGATCGCATTTCGTATGAAAGGCTGACAGCACTCGAAAGTTTCGCAATAATTCGCATGTTCGTCTGTTCTGCCGGAGGATTAGTTAGTCTCGTTGAGTGCGCTTCTCCTCGCACATTGGTGTACTGCAGAGAGGCAAAAAACTGCAATGTAAGCATTGCGATTTTCATTTCTTGCTTCGCCGCAGCGCACCACCGTGCTATGGGGAAAGCACTCTTCCAAAGCGAGACGCGACACAATTCCTCAATACAACTTTGGCTCGTATGGATGATAGACTACGATATCCTGGCGGTACCTTTTTTCATATAGAGATTTAGCAAGGATACTTCGGTATTGCAAGAACATTAATTTGCGCTCTTTCGTATGTTTATTTATTTATTTATGCCAACTAATTTGTTTAGCTATCACTTTTGTATAGATGGGAGTAAATTAGAACTACGTTGGGAGGAGCAGTGGATGGAAGCTCGGGAACTCCCTTAATGAGTTCGGCGGGATTGTTTTTCATTTTGTTCACATGCCGTTTTTGTTATGAAGTTCTACACATAAAATGTAATTGACGATCATAATCAAAAATGTAGTTCTTCGTTTTTTTATCTGAAATATAAATTGCTGTTTTGTTACAACCTTCAGAACTCGAAGGAACCATTAATTTATGGACTCTATATTATTGTATTATTTGAGTTAGATTCAGTATCTAAAATAGCCCTTTACAGCAGTTTGTGCTGTCCTTCTTCACTCACCTTCTCACCCTGTCTGGTGCTTCTCCACGTTCTAGGCCGAATGTTTGCCGACTCAGCACCCTGTCTGGTGCTTCTCCACGCAAACGTCCTGCATCCAAGGATGCGCCGTCTTCATCAGGTGGTCCACAAACCCCAAGGGGCGGTCGAAACTCGTACCCAAATTAAGGATCTTCTTTCCCCATCTGCTTCTTACCAATTGTTCCAGGCCGCGGTAATTGGTTGCTAGAGACATGGATGACATGTTCCGCACCACCATACCCGCGTCTGGAACCCGAACTTTAGGATTGAAGTTTGGCCCCAGCCACAGCCCCCCTGCACCCTTCTTGCCCCTGAAAGCCTCAATTTGTTGTCTGGGCCTGAGGCCAGCCCACCTACTGACACGGGGAATCAGCAGTGTTTGCGGGTGACCCAGCAGCTCGTGCTGAGTCGGCAATCGTATCGCCGTTGCCAAGCGGTTGCCTTGCCGCATGTAAGGCGCTCCTCGTCCTCAGAGCAACTGCGTCAGCGGGACCGCTGATGGCAGGTGCGTGGCGCTCGGGCTGCACAGGTCGAGAGTCGGGTCCACCCATTCCGTCTGGGTTTGTTACTCCAAACACTCCAGGGTCGGTGTGCTCCGACTTCTTCCTGTGCAGCCTTTCGAGCGCTGGTCCGGTGATGCCCTGGCTGATCTCAAGAGCGGCGCCGGGCAGGACACCGGACAGCCCGCGGGATGAGGGGTCCGACACCACTCCGGGATCCATCCTTTCAGCGTTGTCCACGCCTTCTGCCAGAATCCCATCTGCGGGTCGGGCCTCGTCAAGTCGATGTTTGCCTCGCCGTTGACCGTTCCGGACGGGGCTGGACTGGTCACATAGGTGTAAGTCGACCTTTTGAGAAAGCCCTCAGCGTAGAACTTGCCGGAAACGGCATCAGTCATCAGCCTTATTCTTGTGGCCATCTCAACACTTTCACCCTGTGCGGCCCAGCTCGCAACGCTGTCACACCACGCTCGAGGCCACACGCCAACCTCGACCTCCTTCTCCTCCCGTCCAGTTGGCGTGTTCGTGAACACTTGAAACTTCGATCTGATGAAGTCTATTGAATCACACGCCAGCGGCGCGAAGATCCAGTTCCGCTGGCCAGTCGTAACGACTCCAATGGCCAGGGAATCCTCATCCTCATTCAGATCGAAGTACGTTCCCTCAATCGGTGGTCTGGACAGTTCCACTCCCAGTTTCCCCACGACCGCTCTGATCATGAACATGGGCAGTGGAAAGCCGTTCACATCCTTCAGGCTCCTGGCCGTCGCGTTTGTGGATGCATTTTTTGTCGCACTGCTGTACTCCACCCACTTCTTTCCTTCGAGATACAGCTGACGCTTGTTGTCAGTGCAGTTGGTCACACGTTGGTTTGTGCACACTGGAACAAGTTTTTTGAGTGACGTTATCATCTCCGATGATATCGTCAACAGGCCATTGAGCATGGCCCAGTCCAGGCCGAACGACAGGTATGCCGCGAATGTCACCCCAGAAAGGAGAAGTGCATTCCCACTGAACCACAGCGTCAAGCTGAGTTCCCGCCGCGGCACAATTGACGAACGTCCCGGCATGACCAGTTCGATTGCTCTGGCCACCCTCACTCCGTAGTCTGCCTCACTGACAGCAATCGAGCTTGCCGTACAGCTGAAACTATCCAGCTGTGGCCACGAGTTGCCTGTCTGAAGGACAGAGACGCCATATCCCTCGCACATCATGCCTGATGGCGCTACGAAAAAGAATCTGGCATAGTCGAGTTGCCCGCTGACAGCAGTCGGGTCGTTCCAAGGCCCGAGCTGTTTGGCCTTCGACCCTCCCATCCCGAACTTTCTCCCGGTCGCGAACTCTTCTCCAAAGCACGTCATCCCACAACTTTCCTTGTTCGTGGCTGCAACGGTGGCGTTACAGCTGAACACCCGGCTCAGTTCAGTTGCGAGATTCAGTGCCGTGTCGAAGACGTCACCCGTTCCGACCATCTCGTTCAGCATTTGGAGGGCATCGTACGCGTCCCGCTGCCTGCCGTAGGGCATCCCTGTCGTCATCGGTTCTCCAAGCCACTTGTTGACGACCCCACGCACGCGCTTGTCTGCATCTGGTGGCCTGGGCGTCTTGCGTCCCACAACCCGCACGGTGTCAGTGCCAACCTCAAGCCCCACCACGTCAGACGGGTGGACCTCAATGTCAATCACGACGAACAGCACGTTGGTCGGTCCCCCAACCAGCGCCTGCGCGGCGCGGGGCACACATCCGGCATCGAGTACGATGGGATCGTCAACTTCGATCTGGCTTAGGTGTAGGTTGTACCCGACGCGCTGAGTCCAGTAAGCTGTCGTCACAAAGCTGAGGCTGTAAGGCATCAGCCCCCGTGACCCGCTGTACTCGTACTTTACTGGTACAACAGCCGTCAGGCTACCCCAAGTGTCAATTCCAAAGCTTCCATTAGTTTGCGCTGAAAGCGTAGTCTTCCTGGTCATGAGGTCACAGAAGTAGCCGAGGTCTACAGCAAACATCAGACCGTCCGGTGCGGCTCTTCCGTAAGAACCCATGTTGCGTGTGATCTCTGTTACACTGCAGTCGATGGCGATGTGACTGCCTGCATGGGTTAGTTTCCGCATTTTTTCTGGATCTACGAGTGTCTCACTCGCCAGCATACACCGAAGAAACGGCGCCTCGTCCTGGTTTGAGCCGGTTGACGCTCTGACCGCCTCGACGAGTAGGGCAACCGCCTTGGTGTCCAACATGGCAGGGAAGGAAAAGAACCTGTTGGCCTGGAAGTCACCAAGCGGCTTGGTGAGTATCTCGGCCACCGCTCTGAACCTCTCAGACACCTCGAGACCCACTGCTCCAGTCCTCAGCTGAGGACCAACCCGCACGTGCCGCATCGGTATCCATTGTGGGAATGAGTACCTATCCGATGTCACACCGTCGGTGTTGTCTTTCCATCGGACGAGGCTCACGTTGAGTGGGTCGGCCCAGCTCCAAGGGGTAATGTCACTTGGTGTTTTCGCAACCCGCTGGCTGACCATCTGGTCCAAGCACGGCGGGTCACCGACGTTTATCTCCATCGCTTGTGGCAGGCTCTGGTCCCAGTATGCCTGGCACAACTGTAGAGGGATGGACTGATTTTCATTCAGTTGTTCCGGTTTTTGTGACATTTTCATCGGTTTTTTGGCTAAGTTTCACATGGTGTCCACCAAGTACCAAAACTGGTTGAGCAAGGGGTCCAGCACCCATACTAGTACATACCACTACCCTCCCGAAGATTTCGTTTTAAGTTTGATTAAGATCCAATATTATTGTTTCAATTTTGAATTATACTGATTTAGAGAGAAGTTGCCCATCCTTCCTCTCCAAAGGAAGGATGGGCAACTTCTTTTTGTTTGTGTTTGAGGGACTCCCTCCTGCTGTGCAATATAGGCGAACTAAGGGTTGCATCGTAAGTGAGAAGGCAATATAGACATTGCCTTTTAGTTGGATGTGCCGAGACAATAATATTCACAATGTCTGCATTGGTATGAATAAGAATGATGCTACAAGAGTTATTTTTGCTGCTCTAAAATTGACTTTTGGCTGCTTCAAGAGCTGCTCCAAAATGACTCGGACCAATCACATCACTGTAAATTTTTGTGCTGAAAAATCGCTATCGATATGGCTGTCAGGCCATATCGATATAGGCAACCGTAAAAATGGTTTTGCACATTTTTAGTTCGACATATTCTTAGCCTAGGTTTCTGTTTAAGTGAATCCGGCTTTAATCGAGAGAGTTCATGTGAACAGAACAAGCAAAAGCTCGAGATATTCGTCTCAATCTCTTGCTTGAGACAATATTGAATGTCTCGAGCTCTTGCTTGAGACAAATGACGTCAACAGGCGTTAAAAACTCAATTAGCCGAGTTACAAAAAAAAAAAAAAAAAAAAAAACGAATGGCGAATTGTTATGTAATTTGGAGGTGTTAACATTAAGCATTTTCTCGATAGAATGCATCGCAAAGGAAAAACGAAAACAAGCAAAAAAAGAAAATAATGCGGAACGAATGCGATACATTCTGCCGAGAAAATTCGTTCTTGAGTTTTTTCTGTTAAGGTGTAGGCTTCGAAGTTTACTTCACTTTTTTCTATAGAGTATGCTTTACAACCATGTTAAGATTTAAAACAAAGGGGCTTTTGCTTGTGAAAAATAATACAGAGTGCACCACTGTATACCTTGCTGCTCTCAAAATGTTTTATTAATATTCAGGGGTGACGCAAACAAAAGGGTGTTTATTGCGATTAATGGGGTTATGACATGCCAAAAATAAAATGAGATATCTATACTGCTCGGACCCATTGTATGTTCCTATAATCCTGCTAGATTCGTTTTAAAAACGGCGCGATAGTTTCGTGGATGATCCGCCCCATTCGAAAAGGCCGCCGTGGCTGGGAGGCCGATGACGTAGCCAGCTTCCCGCGCAGTGTCCCCTTGCATGCACTCACAGACTTGGCTCTCTTTGAATCTCGAGCTACAGCTTCATCGTTTATTATCTGCGTTTTGAGCATGCGGTCCGTGACTGTTACACCTAAGGCATCACTCGCCTTGTCAAAGTTTTGACATTGATCGCAGCAGCAATGAAAGTGATTGCTATCAAAAGGTGTTGGAAGCTGTTCATTTTGACTGCGAACCCGCTGGTGACCAGCTAGTGACAGCGACTGACGAACGAAATTGCTGTGGTCATCGTCGTCCGGGAATATTTCGCAGGCGCATGCAGAGTGGAAGGTCAGCGGGCCGGGTGCGAAAGCGAGAGTAGCGTTCGGATTGCCGAGTTGTGTGAGAGGTTTTGATTGTACTGCGACGAGGAAAACTTGGGCGATCATGGGGACGCCTAGAATGAGAGAGTGTTCATGATCACGTGGTTTATGGACACCATGGTGTGACTATCCTTGGCAGTGTTGCCTGGTCGCCAGATGAAAATGATAAAAATTCGTAAATTGAATATTACAATTACCAGAGCTCTAGAAATCACGTAACTTGGTGTATATACACCAAGTTACGTGAGCATTCCATTTCAAGAATATTCTATCAGTTTAATTTTCGTGTCATAACTCTTTTAACAATTTGGCCGAGTCTTGACTGCATATAAATCTCCAGGCTTTTGGGTTTGTCGCTTTCAAAATGTACATAAGTATTTATTTTTAATTTGTGCACCAGATTATAGTGGAATAGAACCAAAATGTGTTTTGCATATTCATAAGTTCAATGAAAGTGCCCATTGGAACAGAGAGAGAGGACAAGTTTCTTTGGCTCTTTGTCGACCGCATATCTTTCACATAACCATTTGAATCTTAGGGTAACCAAACACTAACAATTTTTTTCGCAAATCAAATTATCTGAAAGCTTACTATCCGACTTGTATTCAAATATTAAAGTAATCATACACCACTAGAAAGTACAACATAGCACAAGACAAAATCTGGCAGGTTGTGTCAAGTCCCATTATAGTAGAGGTTACAGGAGCAGCTGAAAAACCTGTGTGTTGGTACCATGTAAACTGTAGACGTGAGATATATGCTTAACTTGATGACCCCTCTGTTCCCCTCCCCAGATAGCCATACTTCCATGATACATACCTGCAGCAAAAGTGAAAGCTGCTACAGTCAGGTGTACCAGGTTTGTGCTTAAGGTTGTGTACTAACCATGGGCGTTAGTGTCGGTGCACGTGAACGAGTGCTAGCTCGAGGAATGAAACTCGCCATTCTATTTCGTCTTAGAAAGGGCTCAGACATTCATTCAACTCTTTTGTGACCTACCATACAATAATGTAATGGGAAGTGTGTTACTACACAAATGATTTAAGTGTAAATTATTTGCACGTGGTAAAATGTTTCCCGGGACGTTGTAAGGTATGTATGGTGGAAGTATGACTATTCTCATGCACAGTTGTGCATTAGGAGGCGATCCTGTTGACATCCTGATGCGAGTCATAAGCCAGAATTATTATAAAAGAATGAATTGTCGGCATGTACGTATAAACTCATGTAAGGGCCGCACTGTTTCTTCCCGATTTGAAAGCAAATTTTCGAGGTGTACGGATTAAAAAAAAAATCAGTATCCACTTTCCTAAATGAACATACATGAGCGCGCTCGACTGCACTGGTCGGAAATGCCTTCACTCCGGAATCCGGACTCAATCATCAGTCGGATTTAATTAGTTTACATACTGCGCAATACGCTTTTTTTTGCCTTATTTGATAGCATGCGCGGCAACTTTCGGCTTGAATCCCGTATGACTGTTGAAGTGGTACTTGTCCACAGTTCTCAGATAGAGCGAAAAGGCAGACAAATCATGACGCTTGACACAAATCGAAAAACAAAAGGAAACCTCCCCAGAGCGTACAGTGGCGTTCGGAAACCTGAGTGCACGCGCGAGCCGAGCCCGCTGAATCCCCATTCCTCGAGCTTGCCACGGAACCTGACATATCCTTTATCTTTTCTCAATGCCTTGCCGCAACATAAATGCATCCCGACAGTGCGGCCAGCCACGATCGAGCTCGACAGCCATTATGCCATACGGTGATACCGGTGAGTGGAGAGCAAATATCAAGGATGCGGACACGTGCCGCTACGTACTCGGGCGGTGGCTAGCACCACCTAGCGATATATATTCATAGAAACATGGCATTACAGTCGGCGCGCCTGATATGTTTTGCGATAAAACATGGAGATAGAAAAATTTATCGCATGATTTCATTTTTTTTTTGTTTTTTGCACAAAAACAGGTTTGGGATGTTGCTTTTAAAAAGCTCCATCAGAAATAAAATTCTAAAGGTTTGCGTGAACAAAAAAGTGGACTGTTTTTTTTAGGGAGCGCATTCGTTTTGGATAAAATTTTACGAAAGAACTATGGATAAAGGACAGAACACAGGCAGCACATCTTTCGACTTTCAATACACATATATTTATTTTCCACAGGCAGTGGACCTCCAAATTTGTGGCTGGGAAGGGGAAAGGGGAGAGGGAGGCAAGAAGTCGAAACCAGCTTCTTTGGCCAAAAGGGGGAGGGGGGTGGTTATTCTAATAATTGTGCATTCCCTCTTGTTGCCAAGGCTGTCAGCTCTGGTCTCAGGAATGCCGTCTCCCTCTCCGATAAGGAGGGAGATAACGATGAGTCGCCTGTTTTATGGCGTAGGCCTCTATTACCTTGCTCCCATACTTTCCTCTGTTGGCTCCCAGAAGACTGGCTGACGAGAAGGCGGGGGCACAGGGCAAACACGTTCTGATGCGTATAGCCATCGGATGATGCGAGTCTGCATCTCCCTTTGTGACCTCGCTTTTGTGTTCGTGCAAACTATCGTTTCATTCCGTTTGCCCTGTGTGTATCTTGCCACGCGAAAGTGGAATCTGGTAAACCACTAAATTTGCACAGGCAACGTAGGGCCATGCATTTCGTTTTTGAATGTCCAGCTTTGCGGGGGTGGAAAAAGACAACTGGGACGTTGGTACGTTGCCTGTGCCTAACGGAGTGCCTTACGAGATTCCGTTGTCATGTGGCAAGGTCTACATAGGGTAAACGGAGAGTTTGCAGGCAGATGTAGTCAATGAAATATGACATCTTAATTCACTGCTTGCTTTCATTCTAACTCAACAGAAATGGGGATACCATACAGTGACTCCAGAACACAAAACTGAGGTACCTCAGTATACCCATGTTCTATCTGGAGTTCAAGATACGTCTGCAAATTACCATGGTTGCCCACCAAAGTCTTGAAGGAAGGTGAAGTAAGGAACATACTTAAAAGGGCACTCACTACAGAAGAGTATTGTCTAATATGCATGCAAACTATAAAACAGGTTGACTGCGAGCAAAGGCTGGTTATGCTTCAACCTAGTAAGCTATATTAGCTATTCTGCATACCTGTTACTAATATTTATGTATGCAACATTGTCACCAATGAAGAGACCATTGCAAAAAGACAAGGAATCGAAAAATTGTTTGTGTATCGGAAGGAAAAGGACTCTACCAAGGTTATGCTGGTAATGCTACAAGGTATACTGCACGAAGAACAGACCTAGGCTTAGTCGCATGCTCATGTGAAGAATGCTGTGTCTCATAACATTATGCCGAAATTTCAAACCATCGCACATCACTGTACGGCTGCTAGCGAAACCAGGAAATTACCGAGACACGAAAGAGTGGAGAAGCAGCAGATCTCAATAATCGAGAAGAAGGTGGCCCCAAGAAGGGTCGTTCGTCTTTAAAGCATTGCCTATCCGGCACTTATGGTGGATGGCAGCAGCTTGATGTTAAGGTAGACAGATGTCGCTTTCCACTGCAATGCCCCGTGCTGGGCGAGGTTGGGCTCGACTATCAACTCTAGCCGTCACCATGACCCTTGCCACATACAGCGAGATTTCTCAGTACCTCCTCAACACAGGGCCATGGTTGCCACTGGCCACCTCGAAGAACGCTCTTCCAATGTCTTCCAGCTGGGGACGTTCCATGTCGAATCTGAAGGAAGAAACATTCAAATATGCGTGTGACACACACAGCGGTGTGATCCTGCGACTACCAAACGTGGCGCTAAACTATCGCAAACAATTTTCGAGCTCTCGTTTAGTGCTTTTCTCATCGGTGAACTGCTAGTGCCAGCTTGAGCAATCACTTTCAAGCACAGATTCAGCACGAGCCCACAAGATGGGCAATCCTCAGTGTGCACTACACTAAAACGCACCGAGCACTCGTGTCTTCTAATTGACATACTGAACAAAACACTGAATTCCTTCGTATAACTACCCGTTAAAAGTGAAGGGGCATAAAGTAGTTAGCTTCAGGAGAGGTGACCTCCCAAGATTTCTTCCACAGCGGTGCTCGGATGCACGTGTATGATGCATGTGCAGCGATGCTTCAACCTGAATACCCTACACAAAGAAAAGCAACAATAATATGCTCATTGAGAGCTTAGGAAACGCTGGGCGTTGCTCACTATATGAACGATTCTTGCCTTCCTAATTAGTGCCTTGGCTTTCTAATGGACTAATGCTGCAATCTGATTAGCAGCTGCACAATAATAAGATGCTAGGGCCCCGAGTCTCGAGCTGTCAGTGCGAAGACATGAAAACACTTTTAGTTGAGCGTATTAACGTAGCACTGGTGGGATCTTCGGGTGCATTCTCAACTATCAATGTGACTCAAGCTTCTAATATTTATAAACAAAACTAGCAAAAGTTGCAGAATGACGACACAGCACACCAAGAAATACTCATTGGTCACTTCAGTCCTTTGTAGCGGGAAGGACAGAAGGGCTTTACGGGTTTTTATGTGACAGTCCTGGTTTCAGCTGCTTTTATAGGAAAGGAACAGACCACTTCACTGCACCTTTCTCTATCCTAGGAATCTAGCATAAAACCTGAGGTTCTTCTGGAGGTGACAAAAGCAACTGACTTTGACATTGACAATAGCCATGCATCTTACTGTCCGCCTTGCTTGCCGGGTTCGGATGGGGGTCATGGTGCTCGCTGCTAATCCAGCCTTTGCTTTGTGGCCTGTAAGATGGGGTTGCTCAAAGCCCTATTCTCGCAGGAACAAAAAATATGCTTTGATTTTTGTTGTGCCACGGCCGGGCTAGAGCGGCGCCGCGCGCGCTTTCATACGGCCTCCGCAAGAGGCCTAGTTCCTGCCTGCGGCCGCTGCTAGGAGCTGGCGCTGCGGGGCAACCCTGCGGACGCGCTCGTCTCCCACTCCGCGCGCGGGCGAGCTATGCGCGGCCTCTGCTCTTCTTTTCTTTATTTTTCACTACAATCACCGCTACTGGCGCACGCAGAAGGGGGGTTAAAGGGGGCCGGGTAGGAAGAACCAAACGAAGACTCCGTGCCCATCACCGAATAATGGTTTCTGATCTTCGGCTGATTATTTGTGTCGCACGCTACGCACCAGCCATACGCGACTTCGATGTATGTTCTCAAAGCGACGATGAGCCATTTTGCAATTTCTGTAAAGAAATTAATGAAATAATTACAAAATTCGACAGAACGTGGAATCGCCCTAAATTTTTAGTGTATCGTGAATAAATTACAAGCTTTGGCTTTTTTCTGTTGTGTGGTTTAATTTTTGTGTACCTTTTTGGTCTTTCACGCTGCCCTCCCTGCCCCCCTCCCCCTTTTCTGAACTGAAATCCTAAGTACTCCGCTGTCGTGGGCGCCCGCCATCGGGTGCAACAAACAGAATTGCTGCAAAATTTTGCTCTCAGCGCAGCGTGATTGATTCGCCTTGGCTAGTTTCAATGTTTCGGTTTCATATGCAGGTTGAAGTACTTAGCGGCGTGCTCTAATTGTCATAGGTTACGACTTAAAACTTGCAGAGCGTTAGTTAAGAAATCTTTAAAAACGCATGCCGAAGAAAAAGCATCGGGGATAATCTGGGAACTGAAAGGTACCAGGCAAACTACCAGGCAAACGAGTTTATTGGGAGAGAAGCAATGAGACCTTACTGTATTATGCACAACAGCACAGGAGCTTGTCAGAAGCTAGCAAGTAAACATTTGGTAATTACCCCTAAAACGTTTGCAATACATTGAAGTAAACAGTAAAAAGCACAATTGCACCATTTGAACACATAAATAATGGCGTTCCCCAGTTCGAGCACCAGAAAAATCATCTTCGGCGTGACAAAACAGTCTTGCACAAAAGAAACGTTGTTCGAGCTGGAGAAGCTTCACAGTGGGAAGTGCTTCCTCGACGGCTTATGTGTATAGTTCATGTGCTTTTCATTGTCGTCGGTGACTCGAGTGGAGTGATTCACTAAAAGGATCCTGAAGAATTTGTCAGCAATCAAACTTGCTGACCGTCTTCCGTGACTATTGGCAACACTTTCGGGGCAGTTCAGCAGAGGTACGTCCTCAAGATGCGGTTCTACGAGCAGCTGTAGAACTTCGAGAACATGCGTGCGTGGCAGGTGTTTTGCTATTTTCTCGAAGAATGTGACGATCTTGTTTAAAAGTGCAAGGAACTCTGGCCTCGGGTAGGCAAGCCCGCTTCTGTCCTGGCCTCTCAAAAGCGCGTACAGTGGCTGATCTTTGTCGCTTGTAGTGAGGAGCATGGCGCAAGATTCGCACCCGAAGTCCGTGATCAGTTTCGCGATGTAACCGCCGACGTAGGCCAAACCAGAGCATGTCACAGACAGCGGGGGAGCGGAAGTACATTCCCTAAGCTCTTTCAGGTCGTCAGAGAATGTCACCGACAGGCTACTGACCAACTTGTCAACATCAGTGTCGCACGTCACGACTTCAGGTGGCCTTGCGAACTTGGATTTTACAATTTGGTCCAAAGCAGCCGTCACAGCCCGGGCGTCGAGCATGTCGTTTCCACCGCACATGTACCTGACTCTGCCGAATACTGCTTCTATGGGGTCGCTGTTTAGCTTCCTTGTTAGCACGTAGTTGATGCCTTGGGTTAGGAGGTATCGAGTTGTTTCCACTGTTGACTTTGTAGTGAAAAGCAGGGCCTGGAACGTTTCACCGGTGAAAGCGCCGTTCCCAGAGGCGACTGAGCTTGCTTGTACTTTCTTTACATAGCACGTGAAGTCATTTTCTAGCCACAACAGCCGGCCATCGTCCACGTCTGCAATGGGTGCCTTCTGCCCCGTTCCGCCGAAAGAGGTGTCGTGCATATCAAACCAATCTTTCATTGTCCTCATGAAGTGCACGGTGGAACTTGCTCGCCTAAATGCGGAGAGTGCAGGGTCATTGCGGGAGTTTTCTTCGAGGTGTTCCAGTGCTGCACAAACCTGTGGGGAGAAGATCTGAACCGCACGAAGTACATTCATCTTCTCCAGGTTTGTAGGGTAGACGTGCTTCCTCGTCAAATTCCTGGCAAGCTTGATTGTCATATTCTTCTGGTGCTCGTAAAGCTCTTGTACGAAGGTGCCACTAATCACACCTGAGCCATCCGTAAGCTGTCGCTCCAGGAACTGGTTGCGCACATTCTTCAGGACGTGGCAAGGATCGAAGCTGAGCAGAATGAAGCGGCTGTCATCGTGTGGGTGCCTCACGACTGTTTGCAGAGAGCCACTCCCCAAGTGTTTAAACAAGGTGACGTTGGCTGAGTAATTGTCAGTCACAATGCGGGTCACAACGAAGCCACACAATTCCACCGCAGCGATCACCTCTTTTGTCCACGTGAACAGGTCCCTGCCGCTCAGCTGTTTTGTGAAGTAATACGAACAGGGAATTTTGTACTTGCTTGACAGGCCTTGCAATACAAAGCACAAAACTCTGTTCGCGAGCACTTCCTTCGAGCTGCTGGGCGTATCACCGCCGGGCTTGTCTTTAAGGCCAAACACAGCGTCGGCCTTCCTGTCATAGATGCACTTGGGTCTGATGCTTGCTTCATCGATTATCAAGGAGGCCATATGCTGCTTGCTGCTCAGCATCGACGCCTCGGAAACGAGCCTTTCCTTCATCGCGGCGCTCATTCCGGATGTCGTCGGGGATGGACCCATGTACCTCTGTAGAGTACACTTTGCAGGCAAGGTTAAAAGGCCCGACGTGCGAGCGTAGTCATATCCTTTCGGCGAAATGAAACGCCATATCACGCACTCTCGAATGAACTCTTCAGGGTAACTGTCATGCTTTTTCCCGTACCTTCCGACCTGATGTAGAAGGAAAACGGCCTTTTTTTCCCCTCGCTCAGCGTCTGCCACAATTTCCTCAAGTGCAGCCAAGTGCCTGTTTGCACGGTACGCCTCGCTTGCCTTTTCTTCAGCTCTCAGCAGAGACAGAGACTTCTGACTTTGAGAACGGTGATAGGCGACTTGAGAACGCAGTCTTCCAACCATAGAAAGGTACCGACTTGATCGCTGTGCATCATTGTTAGTGGTCTGGGTGGAAACATTTGCAGACGGCTTGTCGAAACTCTCCGGAGCATCCAAATCCGCAGGTAGTTCCTCTGGCTCTGCCTTCCGCTTAGTTGGTTTGCGAGGGGGCAAAGATTGTCTTACGACTGGTTCTTTCCGGGGCTTCTTCGCACTTGGCGCCAAGTATGCGGGATAATCTTCAAAGACAGTTGGCACGGCTCCGGGAAGCAGCTTTCTTATCCTGCAGTCAGGAGCGTAATCGATCTGACAGAAGTGCCTGCTGCATACGACAGTCGATGGCGACTTGTCGTTTATTACGAGGTTCTGCCTTGAAATGTTCCGCTGCCATTTTGAGCACAGTTCTTGATCCACAGGGAACTGGTGGAACGAAACCCCCGGCGTTTTCCCGGCACGCGATTTGCAGTACGGGACACAACAGTACACCATCACGGCACCGGTCGAAGCATATACACTGAATTCACTTTACTATGTTGAACAACATGCAGCGCACTGCGATGAATTTCTGAAAACTCACGCCTTCAGCCTCTCTCAGACCGTAGAAAAGTAAGACGATGTGATTGCTGTTAAATCACAGAAGCACAAACGCTGCGAAAACAGCCCGCACGCGCGTCAAAAGCAGCCTGCAGATGCAAGCGCGCAAGTGCCAGGCAAGGGTTGGCTCGCGTAGCCCCCGTGCGGAGAGCGGCGGAACTGTACGTCGAGACTCCTCCCCTTTGTTTTCGCCGCCGCTGCGGAGGCCATATGAAAGCGCGCGCGGCGCCGCTCTAGCGCGGCCGTGGTTGTGCAAGGTCAACCGCGATAGGTCAAGTGACGGGAGTGTCCACTGACATTGTCCTTGTTGTCCAGTCAGCAGTGGTGGGAATGCTGCGCCAATTGCGCCTAGCTGCGCCAATTCATAGATGCTGCTACATCCTGCTACAATTGGGTGTTTTTTGCTAAAATTGCGCCATCCCTGCTCCAAAGGAACATTTCCGCGACCGAAAATTGCAAAAGCTCCTTGTCGCCTCAGAACGAACACCAGGTGGCGCAATTTACCGCCCATTTCGAAGGGAATACTATAGATAGTCAAGACGAACCAGACGAATGACAGCCGATAGCCAACAGAATCCAATCTTAATCCTGTCTTCCTTGTTTGGGCCGGTGGCCCGGTGGGCCCGTTCGCCTCGGTGCTTCCTGCAATGGCGCTTTCAACACCGAAAGGGGGTCCCTTTCTTTCATCATTATGTTGGCCTGCCGCAGCACTTTATTTACGGTGTATGTTGTTGAGTTAAATAGTATAAAGAACCCGAGAGCGTGTCGTTATGGGTGCATGGTTGTGGCAGGTTTAATCGATGTAGCAAACTTTAACTGAACGTATTAACAGGCGCGTTTTAGACCGTGTTTGAACACTTTCGCTTGCGTGATTGGCAAATCGGCTCGCGATTCACGCTTTTCGTGATATGTGTGGAGTGTGCTGCTTCTGTGATTCTCGAACAGTTAGTAATAACAATATTTACGTGCAAATAAAAAATATTATTAAAGCGAAAGGCTCGATTAGCGGCGAAGAAGGCACGGCATGAACTGGTCATCGCCCGTTTTTCTCTTTTTCGAATTGGAAGGTTGTTGCCAAAACTACTACCTAGTGCGGTGAAATCTCATTCGGGTTACCTACCAATGATGTAAAGCATGGTGCTGGTTAATTTCGTAACGACTATTTTTGCTGGCTGGACGTTTCGCGAAGTTGGAAAGTACAAATTTCCGGGATATTTCGCGGGTAAAAAATTGGGAACCAGATGGTATGTATGCTTTTTATTCGTTTCCATGGTATGTCTTATTTCCATGACTAATATTTTGCGCTGGCTTAATTAGGCCCTCGCTAAAATTAAGGTGTTCACAATATCACATGTGATCGCGATCTTTTTTTCTTTTTTTTTTTTAGCCCGCGAGGTATTTTGGAAACTTGCACATTCCAAATTTGCAAAATGTTGAGTCTGGCCATTATGTGAAACGGTACGGTGTCGTCTTTGCGCTAGCTGTGTCGCGAATGTATTGGTAGCGCCGGAATGTACCCGAGTTTAAGCTTATGTCTCAAACTTTAAGGAGAGCAGACTTCTTAAATATTTTGCTGTCTCAAATTTTAAGGAGAGCAGGCTTTTTAAATATTTTGCTCGCTCAGTGACTTGCGAAAACTGTGCCGCTCTGTCAATAGCCAGGTTGAAAATATCTAACTTTTTCAAGAATCTCGCATTCAGTGACCTATCTTTTAAAAGCCATGCACATTTGAATACTGTCATGGTAAATTCTTCTGATATCATCAAGGAAATATTATTGTTGAGCATATTCTGTGCCGGGCGTCATAGCAAGTTTAATGTGGACATAATACTAATCAAGAGATCTGTGTATTTATGACTTGGTATTGCTGGGCGGTGTTTCTGTTTTTATTTTAACAAGCCTCTATAGCCTAGGGCATCCAGTACAGCTATTGTTTTTTATTGGTACATGCTAGTCAATATTTTTGTTCTGTATTTTGTATTGTGTAAGACACCAGAAAGAAATGTAATATATGTTCTGTTCCCAATTGATTGGGCTACTGTTTTCACATTATACTATGAAAGATCTGTATATATTTCAGACACATTTATTTATATTCTGTTTACCTGTCATGCTGGGCGGTGCTAGTGGCATCCAGTACAAGTATTGGTTTTTAGTGGTAGATGCTAATCAATTTTTGTTTTGTCATTTATTGCGGGTTATTTGAATTGTTTCTATTGTTGATTCTACTCAAGAGATCTGTGTACATGACAGATAAATTTGTGCTGTTGTTTACCTGTCTTGCTGGGCGGCAGACCCCTGCTACAAAAGTTGTTACAGCTGCTCCAAAACACGTTTTTGCCTGCTACACGAGCTGCTCCAAAAGTCTCGTGGGCATTCCCACCACTGCCAGTGGCATTCGTTCATACATTTCCAGTTGTCAGGCACAACTTGTTGTCAACGTACACTAAGCAGCTGATGAACGCTTCTTTTTGTTGGCATCCGCAACCGGTTGTCCCCTTATGGAGCTAGAGCACTTGGTCTCCAGAAAGACAGTTTTGCTCCCTTGCTTGAACAGCCCAGCAGCACTGCCACAGAGCCAAGGTTTCTCTTTGTGCATAAGCAGGCCCACCTCAAATGACCCTGCAAGGGGCACCTACACCTTAGTGAGTAGCGTCACCACGGACCCCAGCCGTAAGGGTTCACACACCCACCTGCAGGGGCACCTGCTTTAGTGGGTGTTTGGTGAGTGCCATCAGCATGAACCCCGAGTCAGGGGGTTCACGCACTCATGCCTGGCTGTGCGTGGCTTAACCCCTGTCCCGGGAAAAGGGAATCCTGGTGGTTGGGCTGAGCTTGGGGTACGTTCAGATCCTTCGAGGCCCCTCGGGCGAGGTAATACACCACTTTGGCCCCTATTTCCCGTAGACGGGTGTCCTGGTGAGGCCCGGCCAGGATGAATCACTCCATCGCCTCTTCTACCCTCTTCTTTCTTTTTTGACTTTTGTCTATATTTTTTGTTTTGTTTCTACACTCGCTTCCTTTCCTTTTAACCTTTTTGGATGGCAAGGGCAAACTCTGGGTGGAAACAGGTTCTGTCCTTGCAACCATGCTCGGGTATCATGCCTGGGTAGCACTGGTAGAGTACTTGTTTCAGCCAAGCCATTCTCACAATGGCACATTACCTCTTCCTTTGTCAGGCTGCGTGCGCTGCCCCTTGGTGGGCGGTGCACCCAGGCACCAAATCCTCCTCCCGTTTCATATGGATTCTCTCCAGAAAGACCATACCTGGTCGGCTTCTGAAAAAAAGTTGACAAAGACATACTTTCAGGTCTGCATATACCACAGCTAGCATCATCATGCTGAAATTGCCCATGTAGTTGAAGTATTCGGACCCAATGTTCGGTGGGGCAAACATGTTGATGTGCTTCCCACCAATAGTTTCCAGACAGTGCGGATAGTTCCAGATTTCTTCAAACCTTTGAGCCACACCTCTCCACTCGGGTGAAGATTTTGGCAGACCTGCAGACTCACTCAGATGGGAGTCGTGCTAACTATCTGATAACCAGCTAGTACTCAGATATGTTTATATTATCATGCAGTAGCAAACCCAAAAATTTTGCTAATAAAGGAAGAATATCACATACCGCTGTCTCAGATAGTTGTACAGTGCAGTGCACATACTGTACACAATGCTGTGCACAGCGCTGTGTCCTGCCAGGTATTGGTAAGGAAGAAACCCGAGAGAATCTCCTGGAAAATAGAAATGAAAGCGAATCAAACAATAATATCAAGCAGTTGAGAAGACAATCATGATGGAAAAGTGGCATTTTTATTTATTCGAAATAGTCAAAACATTTTTATCAGCTTAATAACTGCTATTTGAACCCAAGAAAAATATCGGAGACCATCGAGCCAAGCGATATAATTGATTGTTGGCAGTTTCTCCTAGTATGGTGGTGAAGCTTCATGCCAAAACGCTGGTGCGAAGCAGTGAAGCTTGAACAACAAACCGGAGAATTCTAGACAGTATTCATACTTTTGTAATATAAAAAACCTCAGATAAAGTGTACTGCCCATCGAGTCGAATAGGCTATAGCTAGGGCTACGTGTTTTCGGAGTTTATTTTTCGTGAAATTCGGAGGGTGTTTTTCGGAGTTTATTTTTTAGCGAAAATTCGGTGTTTATCGGAGTTTATTTTTCGTAAATCTCCAATTCTCCGAAATTCGGAGATTAATTTCGCAGTGTTTCTTATTAAAAATAATAAATAACAACTGGATGCAAACGTATGCTAGATAAAAATAAAACGCGCTTCTATCAGTTAAGATATCTTCATTTGAATTCGGCGTTCGTGTCATTGGCAATACTAATTCGTCCCACGAAAAAAGTCGCACACAAGTGTGGCTTCGATAAACGTCGATACTTTAAAATCAATAAACTGCCGGAGGTAGCCGCAAGGAAGCTCGTAGTCATCCCATCAATCTATCCCACGGCCGCGTGAGGTGGAGTGGTCAAGGATGTAATAGAGAAGTTTCAACTGCCCCTCTTCCCTATTTTATACAATCTCTATGGTCCATAGCTTTCACTGTTACCCCCAGAAACATGCCCTCTCCCTTCTCTAAATCCCAATTCCCATGGCCGAAACTAGAAACTAAAAGAGTGGCTTTTGTCGTGACACAAATGGTACGAAGACCTGTTTCCCTGAACCAACCTTGACGAGAGAAGCCGTGACCCCCTTTTGACAACGGTCCGAGGCTTGAAAGATAATTATGGTGTCATTTTCCCAGGACCATTCATCCTGCGCTAATCAAACTGTAAAAAAAAAAAATAAAAAAAAATTCTTTTGGTGGGGGGGGGGGGGGGGGGCGGGGGGCGGCGTGGCGGCAGCGGCGGCGGCGGCGGCAGGGGCACATAAGAATTCGGAGTTTATCGGATAAATCCGAATGGACGAAAGGTTTACCGGCGGGTGTTTTTCTGAGTTTTTCGGATTTATCCGAAAACATGGAGCCCTAGCTTTAGCAAACACTATTCGTGAATTAGTCCAAGTTTGAGTTCGATCAAGCATTGCTTGCGATCCGGTAAATTCTTTCTGCTCTTCCGACAGCACTGATTTTTAGTTTAATGCTTTGGGTCCACGTATGCTCCAATACAAAATTATCTTTTTTCCTTACCTAACAAGGTAAACACGGGGAAATCAATGAGCCCAAAACTTACCGCTTGCAAGGAAATGAAGTGTCATCTCGAGCCGCTCCTCTGTGGAAATCGCCGTCCTTCTGACAATGTCTTGCTTTTTCGATATTTGGCTCGAATCCTGTCAGCAAGACGCTGGATGACCTCGGGTGTCATCCGCAGGTACCGCCTGAACTCATTTGGGTCTTTCAGGAGGTCTCGTGTGAGCGAATGGTGCACTCCAGTCTGCTCACGCTTCTGAATGTACTTCTTGACCTAAGGTCGTGTTTTCTTGGGAGGGCTTTCAGCCTCGCACAGCAAGAGCACTGACACAGCTGCTGCTGCAGTTTTGTGTTTACGTACCGACATTACGCAACGCGAAAGGAGCGAAAGAGGTCTATGTTTTGGTTCGCTTTCCTGCGAGGTTCTGACGGGAGACCTGGCACCGCGCACACAGCTGCTATGGCAGCGGAAAACGCGGTGCCGCTTGTTGCCATAGCAGCAAATGGACGATGCTGATTGGCTAGCTTTTATTTGTAGCTCCGTGCTATGGGCAATTTTGGAACCATTTTAGCCAGTCAATACGTCACACATTTCGCGTGTCAGACTCATTGTGTGAATAGGCCGATTTCGCGAAATCTCGGTATCGCTGTACTGTGACGCGTTAAAAAAATGCATCATGTGAATAAGCCTTTAGAATGAGCTTAAAGGAGCTGTGCAACGATTTTAACGTTGAAAGAATTTGCATCTTCAACTTTTGACATTGTTTACCTTGTCACAAAGGACAGAAAACACATCTTCCTTCAAAATGTTGCGATTCCACGAGAACCACGTGGCATGAAAACTATGTGGCATGACGTCAATGGGGGACTTGTAAAAAGACAGCAAGTTGTGCAAATACCTGCTCGATAAAAGGTACTTTTTCAATAAATCTTGTCTTTCCAACATTAATATAGATGCGTCAAAAACTTGGTATCACCGACAAAACATTTATTATACGGGTTTTATTAGCGCCATCTATCCGAGGTCAACAAAACTGTCAGCTCTATCTACTACCGCGAACAGCCACCAGAAGCTGAAGGGGGACAGAGGCAGAGCCGGACGGGGATGGCCGGACCTGGACGAGACTTTCCTCCTTTCGCCATGTTGATCGCACTGCGCAGGCATGTGGTTACGTGGTCGTGAGCGGGTGAGTTTTCGCTGCTCACTGATGGCTCTAGAGAGAGTGTTTCACCGGAACCCCGCGCGTCCTCCATTGACGTCGCAGCGCACGTGACTCTGAAGATGGTTTAGGAGTTCAGAGTTGCCGAAAACTTCAATCTTAGGGAAAAGCGTTTTTTTTTTTTGTTCTTCAGAAAACTCGATACCAACTCCCAAATTATTTAAGCAAGGCACTAAAATTGTTGCACAGCTCCTTTAACAAATGGCTGTATTTTTTTTTAAGACTGCATATCCATCGTTTACATGCCAATTTTTGTTATCATGAAGTTCTGCAATGTTCTTTTTTAATGAGAATTGAAATGATCAAGTTCGTTACAACCTTTGGAACTTAAATAGAACATCAAGTTTGTGTGATCAAGATTATGTTGACATTCTTTCAGTGGAATATACTGTTTGGTTTACATTTTATTTCATACCTAAAATGACCATTCACAGAAGCCCATACTGTCCTTCATCAATGAGCAATTTGTTGCCATACCTATACTCGCGGTCAGCTTTCTGTGGCAATGCAGTCAATGCTAGGGGAGAGGGTGCACCAACCGCTGTACACACGCTTTCCTCCTCTCTTCGGATTGCCACAGAAAGCTGACCGCGAGTATAGTGCTTCTGTGTGCCACTAAACAGCTAGTTTTGTGTTTGAGCGAATCGAACCCGCCATGCAGTTTATGCTAACAAAAGGTTGCACCAAGTGTGAAGGCAAAGTAGGCATGTTTTTGATCTCCTTTATGTGATCTCCTTTATGACAGCAGCTCACAAACACCAGCCTTTGTCCATAAACACAAAAAAAAAGCAATTTTAAAATGAATGAAATGATTTCCCAACACCACTTGGTTGTTTGGGGGCTGAGCTTCATCGGAATCTCTTGTCGTGGGCCCGTGATTGCGCGGGCTCGTGATGGCGCGGCGTGTCTGATGGAGGCGCACGGAAATGCGCAACACTTGGCACACCTCTCAGTTCTAGTACACCCTACCTCGGGTATTCCCGCTTGGCGGGATTCTAATGCATTGACGATAAAGCTGGTGCCACCTCGGGACGACAATTGTAATCACAGTACCCTTAGCCGTTTATGGGCCCATAATGTTGCGAGCGTGATGTCACTGTCAAATATCCAGAGACGCATCGTGGTGCTTCAATGGCCGATTTTGAAAAGCCCGCCAGAATCTGTCGGTTGTAATAAAAAATATAGCCATCTGCTGAAAATACAATCTTGTGATTATCATTTATTAATATCATGGATCATATTTCACCCGTTTTGAAGTGTTCCAGGGATACTTCATGTTTTCATTCTGTACTCCTCTAACATAGTTTAATATTCAGTGTTATGAATAGAAAGTAAGTGTGTGCTTATGCTCCAAAAGTACTTTTGGCTGCTTCATCATGGGCTTTTGGCTGCTGGGTGCACACCCAGCAGCCAAAAGGTAGTGTGTAGTCTCAGATAGGATCATGCACGCGTGTCCAGTTGAAATTTTTGTTTTTCTTCATATTTTTATATGTTACTCCCCAATGTGTGGAGGGAGCATAATCACAAAAGGTTTTGCTTGAAAAATGTTATTTCTCGAGTAAACAAAAAACGATTACATCAAGGCAGCAAACCCGTTTTGGCGGTTTTGTCATTTCTGCCAAGTTTGACGGCACGTAATAGACAAAAAACAAACAATATAAAACTCACAAAGTTTGCTCAGACAGTAGTCTATAATGTAATACATAAAACAATTTATACAATTTCGGAAAATATATATTTTGCGTAAAAAATCCAGAAACATGGCAACTTTCACGTTTTTATCTTATGTTTGTGATTTGTTATCTCGTAAAGCTTTTAAGAAGAGCAGTATGTGGACAGGTTGTCCACATACTGTTCTTTTGCCTGTATATAATCTGTCACTCTGACTTTTAAAGAAAAATATTTACAGTGCTCTAAACATAGCTGAAAACGAGAAGTCCCACAACTTGAACGTGCAATTAAAAAAACAACATCTTCGATTTTCTTGAAATTTTGGTGAAGCATTCTACACTATAATGCCCTGTTTTCCATTAAAAACATGTTGCATTATTTTGTCTCTGTCAGAAATACAACACTTTGAAATGCAGGAATTTGGCTACTTTGACATTTTTAACTAATATTGGTTTACTGTTATCTGTTAAGATTTTTAAGTTTTACTATTTATTTTTTATTCATATATTTTTCTGAAAAGGAACTGTCAAAAAAATTTTCTTGTTGCTCCTCGTTTAAATTTGAAAATATTTACACCGCTTCAGACGCCTCAGTGTAAAATGCTCTGCAAGTTCAACGTGCAGCTCAAAAAAATAAAAAGAAACAAGCCGATTTTTAGAAAATTTAGGTAAAGTATACTGCACCACATTGCCATGCTTTTCATTAAAATCTGTGTTGCTTTATTTTGTCCCGGTCAAAAATACAGAGCTTCGAATAGTACTATGTACACCCCCAGATCAACATTTTTGTTTATAGCTGCCGTGGCCTCAATTACTCCTACGTTCAACAATGCATAAAGTTGGGCCAGTTGGTTTGACATCATGAAAGGGGAACAGCACGAAAATAAACAAGGGACGAGAAGAAGAGGTAACGACAGACACGGCTCCTATGTTCTATAAAAGAAACTTATCATAATTTTATGTTTTGTTTAATTTGTGGCCAAGTTTAAATTTGAGATGTATGACTATAAACACATCTAAAAAGCAGTAGTTCAAAGCTTCAACTGCATGTGTCCTTTGATGAGCCCGCCCCTCATGCTTATTTCAAATGTCGCTGCTCGGTATACGTGTGACCTGAAACACAACTTCCCAGAAACAAAGAAACACAACAGCCCGGCTTGCGCTCTCGAGGTACAAACCGAACACACCTTATTGGAACCAAAAATTAATACTTCACTCTCTAACAAATGCACAATACTAAACGCGGTCGGCACTCAGCCTGTTCAAGCAGTAGTTATAGAAAAATTGTCGTTATATTGGGTGCAGTACGGTCAGAAGAAAAGTCAGTTTCAAGTTCAGTCCTGTTGTCCAACTTTGCTGTACATGTCAATTTATAATCCAAACACAAATTACGAGCACAAAACCTCGGTTGGCGCTGTCGAGGTAGGAACCTGACATAACACTTCGGTTGGGTCATACAGTTAACACTTCAATTCCGTCTGAAAAAAAAACAACCGGAAACCACGCCTACACTATGTGATGGGCACTATAAAAAGATGGTCATCATTGCGCTCTTTGCGGTGCGAGAGACAGTCAGTTCCAAGTTCAGCCCCACTGTGCGACTTTGCCATACATGCCACTTTTGCATTCCAGCGACAGGGTGCACATTCTTCCTTTTTCTGGTTTCGAAACTCCATTTGTTGGCCTGCTTCTAAGTAAATCAGTTTGACTCCTTGGAGCCGCTGAGACAACACACTTGACATGTCTTGGGCATTTTGTATCGCCATGCTTGCTGGCTGTCGCAGGTTGTGTAGGGTGGCCTGATGTTTTACAAATCCTCCAACACCATCGCACGCGTTTTTGCTGTGTCCTGTCACAGAAAACAGCCATCTGGCTAAAGGATATTTCAGTTTCCTGAACTCGTGCAGTTTATATCCGTTTTTAAAATGGCTCGCTGCTTCATCGCTGATACAAGTCACTTGCGAGTGAACAGGAGCGTTGTCATCAAGCCAATCTGTGACTTTCCTGAGTGCAAAACAGGCGTGGGCAGAGTCATGGCATACATCGTCGCTGATGACGGCGAAGCTGCGTGTCGATTTTCGAGTGGTTGCAACGTATGTAAACACTGGAATTCTAGTTCACCCCAAAGTCCTCAGTGCGGCAAACACCCACTCCGTAACTCGTCGCTTGCAAAATGTGGGTTTCGACTTGCCTTGCTGATCGCTGTGAGGCAACACCCACTCCGTAGTCCGCTGCTCTGGCCACTATGGCCGGGTCCATCCGTTGACTGCCGTTAGGCTCCGGTGGACAGGAGCCTACACCAAACACAGGGATACCGTACAATGAGTTTATTCGGCTTATGCCACACGCTTTCTTTGCCCATAGGCGGTACAACTAGAGAAAAAGGTTGGCACTGCCTTAATTGGCAGGATCACGGAAAAGGGGGGTAGTAAAACAACGATGAATGCTCCGTCGAGCGTAGCCCCCCCCCCCTCTAGTCAAGAGCCTCGGCCACAGGTGGTGGCCGGTTTGTAGCCTGCGGGAGATGGACGCGCCCGGGGAGGCCGGTAGAAGGTGACTCGAAAACGGGACGCGTCCATGATCGCTCCCAAGGGTGTGCCGGCGGCACATTCACCCTACGTGGGCAAGGGAGAGCCGACCCCTTTGGGGAATTCGGCCTTGGTTCCTGTATCCGGGAGGCCGCCGCCATTGGTGACGACGACTTCCACGGGATGCTTGAAGCTAGGCCTAGATAGAGATATAGGTAGCCCCATGGTTCCCACACTCCCCCTTAACTCTTTCCCTACCGCGGAAAAACGATTGTTTTTAGACGGTCTTCGTTAAGATTTTTTAAGGGGGAAATATTCCACTAAGAACGCAGTATTCTATATCAAAATGAAGCTAAATAAAACCTTTATCAAACAGCATAAGAGACAAACAAGGTTTTTGTTCTTAAATAATATATTTTATTAATCAAATCTGAAAAATTCTGTAAAATATAGAAGGTACTTATAAAAGATGTACTTGCATTGTGGCAAAAAATATGAAAAGCAAGAAAGGAGAATATACAAAACGTCACAAATTTATCAGTGAATAACATATTCAAATGTCAAAAGTGTGTCTCTAAAACGTTTAGAGTTATTGCTAAAAACATTAACCCTGCTGAGAATCATGCCATTCTGTAAAGCAGTTTCTTGCGTTCGTAAAACAAAGATATATCCCACACCTCTTGCAGAAGACGTTCGTTCTCATTTCGACTTTTCTATCAGTATAGCATTTCTTGCAGTTGCGCCGCTTGTTGTGCCTCTCGGGCTCGTGTTGTGGCACTTCTGCAGCAGAATCGCTACGATTTACCTCGCCATCACTTAGTTCAAGCAGTTGCTGGGCTAACTCTATTCTAAAAGCAAGCTGGTCGAATCGAGCATTTCTTTTGAGTTCAGCAATGTCAGTGTGCTGCTTGCACTGCTCGTTGAAAAGAATATAACTGTTCACAACGGCAATGTCAACACAGTGGAAAAACAAGGTTTTCCACCACCTAACGGACTTGATCAGAATATTGTAGGACCCTATCAACTGGTCCGACTTGTCCACTCCCAGCATGCCAGCATTGTAGTCGCCTACAAGTTGTGGTCTCTGAATAGTGACTTGGGTCCATGTATTGCCACTTTTGACTTTGCGTATGGCAAGGGTACGCTTGTTAGCAGTGTGAGCTGTGCTCATCAGGTGCACCACTTTCCGGTCTTTCCACTGCATGTAGAGCACGTTTTTTCCCGTAGCCAACGGACATCCCCTCTTTTTGCTCTTTTTTCCCAGCTGGTGTCCTTGAGTGCTGACGGAAATCCGCGACGATCTTTCCGCGTTGTCCCACAGGCTAGTGTTTTGCGCTCCAGGAGGTGGAGGAAAAGTGATGTGGACGTATAAAAATTGTCCATGTAAATTATGTACCCTTGGTCGAGGTAGGCTTGGCACAACTGCGTCACAACATCAAAAGCTAGTCCATTGGGACTCGGACTTTCACGCTTTCCTGTGTAAACACTGAACTGAACAGTGTAGCCAGTCGTGGAGTCCGCCAATACCCAAAGTTTATAACCCCACTTAGTAATTTTGTCTCGAAGGTACTGCCGAATTCCAGAGCGCCCTTTAGATTTTACCATTCTTTCATCAACAGAGAGATCCCGGTGCGGTTGAAAAAAACTAGCTGAGGTGTCGTTGATGTGCTTTAGGAGCCAGGACACTTTGTGTAGTTTCCCTCCCGATGCATGGGTTTCGCGGTCAGGATCGGAAACGTGAAGCATGGCTAGCAGAGCGAAAAATCGATTTCGTGACATTATTTTTGAGGGAACGAGGCCGGAAAACATGTTGCTCACACTCCAGTAAAGGTGCAGCCGAGGCAACTCTACAATTCCCATGTATATCAGAAGGCCGATGAACTTCGTCATTTCACTGTCAGTCACCTCCTTCCAAGAACCGTCTCTCTCGGCGTACGATGGTTTTTCAAAAATATGAGTCCATGCATACTTGTTCGTGTTGTCACACAGCGTGCGAATGACTTCTGATGTAAAACATCAGGAAGAAGTCAAGCGCTCGAATGAAACGGCGCGAGTCACTGCGGTGAAGCACCCCCGGCAAGTGAGCACCAAGTTGCCTTCTTGGGCGGAACTCCAGTTTTTGCTGGACAGGCAGGGAATCTCCGCCGAGTGATGTTGAAACCCTATTGATGCAAAAATAAATGCTTAGGACCTTCACAAAAATTTTAACGCGAAGCGCAAAACAAAGAAACTCGACGCTCGTAAAAACGAAACTTACCGCGGAGGAGGTGCTGACGTTCCGGGCCGGCTTGCCCCATCATCGCTGTCGGAACTGAAGTCTGACGAGGCAACGTCCTCCTCAGAGTCACTACTAGAGCTGTCATCCGCAAAATCAACTTCAGGACCAGTTGTTTTGCTGTATTTGCGTTGTTTCGGGCGAGGCGCGTAACGTGACGTCGACGCCATGACCGATACCAATCTCCCAAGTGGGGAGCGTAAGGATGCTCCTCATAAATTGCCGCCTCACGGAAAACGCACAAACTATACAGAAAACGAAACTTTGGTTCTGGTTTTACTCCCTAGATGTCGCCACGTGCCCGTAAACTCCCGCGGAGCCCGCGCAATTTGAATCGAAAATGGCATCGGACACCGGTGACCGATTGGGATAGAGCGCGGTAAGGAAAGAGTTAAGGCTTAGGTAGGACTAAAAATAAAACAAAATGTCCTACCGGCTCTTAAAAACAAAAATAACTAAAAAGAAACAACCACGTCCGGTACCTTAAGGTTGCCCCGCGGGCGTTAGAGGAAGTTGTCCTCTTCGTCGTGCAGCAGCTGCACCATGTCGGTGCCGAGGTTCATTAGGCCCAGGTCCTCCGCCGGTAGAGGTAGGGGGCCCGTCCCAACGGCCGGTCCAGCCAGGAGGTCCTGGGCCTCCGGAGGCTCCGTGCTGGTCCGCCTGGTGCAGGTGCCGCAGGACAATGGGGTCTGCCCCGTCCCGAAGACTGGGAGCCCTGGCCATGATAGCCGCCGCAAACTGAGTCCCACTCCATCTGTGCCAGCACCAAGGCCAGCGCGTTGGCACCCTGGAGACCCGCCTCGGTGAGCCGCTCCATGTGGCTCAGCGACCGCAGGTGGGCTTTGGATGAGGAGTGAGCCGCAGCCGTGGCTGAAACGGAACCCTGGAGGGGGCCGCTTCGTTGATGAGAGAAACGGTCCTGCCGCGGAACGGCTCCTTCACCTACGCCGCCGCCATTCTCCTGGGCACCCGAGGTTGCTCCTCCCTGGAGGCCGCCGAAATGAAGACCCGGGGTGGCTACTGGCCCTCCTGGCACGTCCAGGTAGTCATGGTCCTTGTCTCCACCGGCGGCACCCGATAAGGACGAACGGGACCGATCGCCGGTCCTGTGAGGCACACGATCCCGCTGCTCTTCCCCACGACCTGGGGCTCACATCCTTTGGGGGGCAGACATGACAGACGGAAAACAAGAAGACGACTGACCTCTTGGCCGCCTGTCGTCTTCCAGGAAAACTTCCTGTGTTCCCTGGTGGGCGAGATTAGAGCATCGGGCAACCAACCTGACCAATGGGCGGTGGCCTACCCTTCCCCTCGGATCCCGCAGAATGGGAACAATGTCTCCCGACAATATGATCCGGGAGTGAACAGTCCCGTGGCCATCTATTGTGGTCACTGCTTATCTCAATATGCCAGCACAGTATGACATTGACTGGATACTCTGCTAGAACTCTTACATCTTCCCCTTGCTTCTTGACAGTTAAATATCACTAGTCTGGTAGGATCGTAAAATGTTTCTTTATCCTTTATCAGTATTCTGTTATTCTGTAAACTGTCTTATCTTGGATTATGTACGTCTTTCATGTCTGCAGTGAGAAAGTTACGGACAAGTGACGTGGCACCTTCCGACTGCAGGAGGCTCCTTAGATGGAGTGTGCACTTGACGTGAACTTCCTATTGCCCAACGATGCCTTTTGTGATTTCCATGCCAATTTCTTAAGTTAGCAATCAAAAGCGTGGCTTGTGTGACAAGGTGGCACCTTTACCAAGGTTTTCAGAGAGAAGACTGGCATAAAGCAATAGGTCATTGTGTTGGCAGAGTGCTCGCCAGGCACTTCAGTGCTTGAAGACCTTCATTCACAACACGGGGACTGCTTACAGATCCTTGCCATGTATACCATCTGATAGCAAACATTTTACTCTCTCAACATTTGTCTTAGATAGGCTCTTATGGCGACTGCCTTATGCTGCAGTGCAAGTCGATCAGAAGGGTGGAGCAAAACTTCATTGTTCTGATTGGCTCGGAAGTCGTGGCATTCACTTTTTGCCAATTGAGGCCGAAACAAAGTATATTGTGGCCTAAGTATGCTCACGTGCAATGCCATTGACTTAGAAGCTTCAGACTATTTCCCTATGAGAATGTGATGTGGTAATCGCAGGAAGTAGCATATTTATTAAAACCTAGGCCAATATTGATTCTATGCCGACCCCGAAAAATTGCAAGGTAAAAGAGAAAAAAAACAAAAAAACATCTATCGTAAGTTGAATAAGAAGAAAGATAAATCAAATCTACCAATTAAAAAATGAAAGACGTTTACAACTCTCTCTAATGCCGAATTAGAGCGCAGCTCTTGAGGAGTAGGAGGGGAGGATACGGAGGGGAGGGTGTGCCCCTCCTCCTCCTCCCCCTCCTCCCTTTCTTTCCTGGAGGAGGGGAGAGGACAAAATTTAGCGGGGAAAATTTTCCACTAAATGTAGCGGGGAATTTTTTGAGCTAAATTTAGCGGGAAATTTTTTCCACTTAATTGAGCAGAAAAAATTCCCTCTTCTTCCCTCGTGACGTCATTATGGGAAACGTCCCATAATGCAACGCGCAATAGACCATATGCGAAATGTAGAGCGCCATCTAGTAGCGCGCCAAGAACTACGTCCGCCATCTTGTTAGCGGCGAGAAAACGAAACACGAGACCTGACCGTTGAAGACCCCATGTAAACAAGCGACCGCGCTTCGTGCAAGAGATGCGATGCCAACGATTGCTGCATTCCGCTGCGGATGCAGCGATAAACCTTCTGTTTGTGCGTGACGTGAGTGCAAACGTGAACAGGGTTTACCTTTTTTCCTTATTTTTATTTGTTACTTGAGACGCAACTTTTGGCAAAAACAATCTGTGACAACGCGAAAAAACATGCGGACGTTATCGCGCGGCGTGAAGCCGTTTACAACTATTGAACTGGGCCATAATCTTTTCACGAAGTTGTACCAAATTTGTTTATGACCTTTTTTCTTTTATGTACGTTGTAGTGTCGGCCTGCCTTTTTCTTGATGCGCAAGCAGCTCAATGCATGCGGACGAGACCAAGGCTGTTAACCGAGGCAAAAAGATGGCAGTTTTAATAATCTACGCCACCAACCATAATTGAAGAGGCGTCTGGTTAACAGTGGTATAGTTAGGTTCATCGCAGTGGCTAAAACTTCGATGTCGGCGGGGCAAAAACTTGCGTTGTGGACGTCGAATGAAGCAACATGGAATGGTACCAACTTCATTTTACAACCTCCTTTTCTTTTTTTCTTTTTTTGGCCCGTCTTACCCTCGCCCTTCGTTCTTGAGTTGTAACGGACTATAGGTAGAAATTTTGTTTACGGCAAAGAAGCTCGGAGGTAGTTTTGAGAAAGTCGCTGGAGTTATTCTGCCAGGGTTGACCAAATCTTCATTAATAGCGCAACATCCGTCAACTGTGCTTGAGGTCGGTGCTATCGGAAACCAAGTTTAGCTCTTTGCAACGCTTGAAAAATATTGCCCAGGGCATAGTTTCTTTTAGAAGAACACTGAGCGTTCCACCAAAAAACCTTCCGCCAATAACAAAAAAAAAAATCTAACCTTGAGTTGTGTATTTGCGTGGAGCAGTATACCGCTAAACAGTACGACTTCAAGCGTATTCGCATCGAAAAAATAATTAAAAGTGTTCTCAAATATGGAAGGCATGACGGCCTAGCCCTTTCGGAGGTCTGTGCACACGCTGGCGACAACCCGCCGTGTGTAAGCTTCCACAGCGAAGGCGTAGGACTTGGTCCGCTGCTTTGACGAGGTTGTCGCCAGCGTGCACAAGCCTCAGAGAGTTTTGTCACACAGTTGTGGTAGGTTGTTTAAACTGTTCGTCCACATAATATGGTCGGAAGGCGGAAAACAGTTGCTGCACCATCGCACATTGCCCGTACGGCTCGCTCCGATGCCTCCACCGTGCTTCGGTGCCGACGACGCTTGCCAACATTAAAATGGCGACGCTCTCAGTGTTGTCAGACCACAAAGCAATTTCGCATAAGGTCTATTACGGCGATGGCGACGCCGCTTAAGCCAGAAACGGGCGCCTAAGTGCTGCACTCTAAAATGGAATAATATTTATTCTTATTTGGAAAACTCACAAAATACGTTCAGACTGTCATCACTGGACTCTCACTGAAGTTTCTGGCAAAGTGTCATTTGTCGCTGTACACTAAACCCAAATTCCTTCACGCATCTTTGGACCTAGCTCCTGCTTGCTTTGAATTCCGTCTGGGGCACACCTCAGTTTTTTCAACTTCATTCGCTTTTGCTTGTACTATATCCGTGGTCACAGGAACTACTGCTGCTCTGATGAAGCTTATCGATATTGGTTTCCCCTTCAGGATGTCAACCTCTCCGCAGTCCTGAAATGCTATCTTTGTTGCAGCGCACTCAAACAGGCGAGCACGTTACGTCTACACGAAAGTCGTTCTGGGCCTGGAGGTTTGACCATCGCTCTGTTGCCAAAATTACTTTTCGCTCGAAAGCCGCCATGTAATAGCGGCTTTTGAGCTTCACGAGGACGTCGACTGGTCGGTGTCATTGTGAAGAGCAGGAACAGACCACAAAGTGAATATGAACGCAGTGTGAGAAGTGCACGGCGTTTGTAGTACCATCCACTGAACAGCCTTTCAGGCTTCCCACACGCATAGTCAAGATGGTGTCGACGGGGCATCAGTGTTGAATAGTTCCGGGACGCATCCGCGAGATGACGTGGGAGTTTCACGGAACCGGAACCCCATCCTCGTTTCTAGGTTGACCTTGGAGTACCAATTTCCAAACCCTGGTCCAAGGGTTTCCAGGGTTTCCAAACCCTGGTCTAGATGAGCGAAGGCTAGATTCATGAATGGAGGAAAGAAAGGAAAGTTCGCCAAGAGCGAAGTGGACCTGACTTGGTTTGTGAAGGAACACCATGCTTTGTACCTTGCTGTAAAAATTGAGAAGATTCAAGCAGAGTCTACAGATCCGTGTGTTCCTAGGTAGGCACATTTTACGGGGAACAAATATTTTTTAGAAGGTTTTGGTTTTTTTTGTATTTATTATATGCGGGTTTTTACAGTAAAAGGTTAGTTTGCCTACAGAGTTTAGGCACTCACTTGATGGCTGTGACCTTGGATAGATCTTGACCTTTCGACGGGTGTCATGTCCATTACTCGTCAAGACAGCACCAACCACATCTGCTGGCCAGTTTTTGTGTGCAGCCTCCCATGTTGCACTCTTGGCCTGTTGGCAGCTGTGCCTCCAGCCGACGAGCCTCAGCTGCCATAAGAGCAATTCCTGGACAGACAAACAAACTTGTAGAGCACTACTGTCCAGTTTCGAAATTCTTTAAATTTAACACATAGAATAAGGGTCCTGATCAGTAACAAAACCTGAAAAAGCGCTCTCTCAACATCATCCAGGCTCCATGTTGCAGGCACAAAAACACTTGATAACTTGAAAAGGACAGGCCAACTGGGCAAACTGCCTCCAGGTACACACCTCTGTCCTATGGTACAATGCTTGGGCTTGTGTGCACCAGAAATACCTGTGCACTCTTAGGTTTCTGGTACCAAAGGGGCTGCTCTCTTGTACCAGAGCAAAATGACTCTGTACCCAGGACTTAGACAGCCCTCGGCAAACGAAGATTCTCCGAGGGAGCAAAGGTTGTTGCCGAGATGGTGGATGACCTCCATTTCTGGCAGGCCCCTCAGCAACTTCCTGGCATCATACGGCCTGGAACCTGCCGTCTTCAAAAACCCTTCTTTGCACACACTTTAACAGTTTACTTCGACGGTTGTGGCAACGATTCAGGAGCCCCGAGGACGCTGCCACTCCTGGGAGAGCTCTGGTGACAGCTTACGCTTGTTGCCTGAGTGGCTCTAACATGTGTGGATGGCGGTTAAAATTCTGTTTATAACCAAGAGTGTGGTGGATCTGAGATACGCTCCTCCAGGATCCCACCCCAGCTTAGGCTTGTTGCCAGAGTGGCCTTAAGGTGTGTGTGGATGGCGGTAAGACTCCCGATTATAATCTGAAGGAACATGGTGGATGTGAGATATGCTTGTAGCCAGAGCGGCCCCAAGGTGTGTAGATGGCAGTTTGTGAGTTTACTTTCTTACAGACTGCCTGGATAATAGATCACTGCAATTTATGGAGCTATCTCTAATGAAAGACAAGGCTAAACATTGTTTAGACCTCAAAATAAAGGGTATCTGACACTGAGCATGCATGAGGTAGAACAAGTGAAACATTATGCTCAGTGTCACATTGCGGAACATTGCTCTGTGTTTGGCATAATGCCAACGCTACATCTTTCTTGGATAAAAACAATGCTGTTCATTTGCCTTCAGTAATTTTATTTAAATATGTGTAAAAAACAGGAAGCCAAAATGGCGTCCACACGTGAGTCTCCTATTGCGTACGATTAGAGTGGGACATGTCCGAAGAAGTGTCTGCTGCCGCGGAGGCCGCGGCCCCTGTTGCCCTCAAGAGCCCCAAAAATGCTTCCACGAAAGTGTCCAAGGGAAAGGCAAAGGCCATGCCAACGCATCTCAAGGTGTCTGCAATGGTGACTGCATCCATCAGCGTGCTCAAGGAACGTGGTGGTTCATCTCTGCAAGCCATCAAGAAGTACATGTCTGCCAACTACAAGGTGGACGTCGAGAAGCTGTCCCCTTTCATCCTCAAGTATCTCAACTCTGCCGTGGCTGCGGGAGCATTGGTGCAGACCACGGGCAAGGGAGCTACCGGATCGTTCAAGCTGTCAGCCAAGTCCGACAAGCCAGCACCTGCTGCCAGGGAGCCCAAGAAGGAGACCGGTGCTGCAACAGAATGCCCCGCCTCTGCAGCTGCCAGTGCGGCCAGGAAGAAGACGCCCGCGAGTGCCAAGAAGTCGCCCACAAAGAGGGCCAAGTCGGCCAAGCCAAAAAAACCAGAGGCGAGAGAAAAAAACCGCAGCACCTAAGAGCCCCAAAAAACCCAAGGCAGCATAAAAGACCCCTGCCAAGAAGCCGGCTGCAAAGAAGGCTTCTTCCAAGAAAATAAGTATTCTCTTGGATATCCAGAGCAAAAAAAAAAAAAAAAATAGTGTAGTGCAATTGCAAACGTTTTTTTTTTTGTAAGGTGAAGCTCTGTATTGGTGATTCATGATGCACTGGAATACACACAGCAGATTTCAAAAAGCCGTGAGCAAGGCTATGATGTAATGAAAAACAGAATCATGAAAACGATGAGACATGGCAGGTGAGGCGTACGTACACGCCTCACCTCCCGTGTCTTATGTTATGATTCTGTTTGATTTTGCAGTATATGAATAGCTTTAAAGGGGTTAGGACACAAAAATTAAGTGGGTAGATTATCCTTGAAGTAGAAGGCTTATAGGCTACTAAGAATATACACAAAGTTTCACGATTTTTAGAGCTCTAATAATTGCAATAATCAATTTACGGATTTTGATCATTTTCATAGGGTGACTAGGCAACACTGTCCAAGTTAGTAACATCATGCTGCCCATAAACCATCTGTTCATGAATGCTCTCTCATTCTAGGCACCCCCGCACACTAAACAAAAATTTACCCAGACGAGTAAATCGCTTGTCCTCTAGTGCAATCCCATATTTTCATATACTCCGCCGTAGGGAACTCAGAGTTTACTACCGCGCAGGTTGGAGTTTTTGGGCAGTGCAAGGAGTAAGTGCATAACTTCGTTTAGTACGAGAGTTTTTACATGGATCAATGAAAGCATTTAATTACTTCCATCAGTATGCTCCTAGGTTGACTTGTGGGAGTATTCTTTCACATCCATCTACGAGTTTCTACGGAGATTTCTGATGTACTTTTTTTGCTACGGTTGAAGGGGGGTGCAACGATTTTAAGATTAAAAGAATTTGCATTTCGGCATTTTTACATTTATCGTGTCCCGGAGGATAGCAAAGCAAAAGTCTAGCTTTTTCCACCACCTGCAGCCACAAGTGGCAGTCGAAGAAACTACAGCGAGCAGCTTACGTGACCTTGCTTGGCTCTAAGCTGCAGCATAACGCCCGCTAATGTCAGTAGAGAGAGGGAGAGGAAGCCTCCGAGAGAGCACACGGGAGCCTACACGGCACCCCGAATTGCATCACTGGGAGTGCGACCAGGTGTGACTCTGAAGACTGGGAGTGAGTTGAGGGGTGCCAGAAATGCCAATATTTATCTTTGTTTTTTTTACACAACAACTAGGACACACAGGCGAAATTGGTTTTCTGCTCTTTACTTCAGAAGTGTTAGTGGGCAATTTCCACAAATTTTTGGACAGAAGTCCGGAAATCGTTGCACCCCCCGGCGTTGACCCAAGTCCCGCCCTGGAAGTAGATCTTTCGGTTCTTGGCTTTGTGCTTCCCGATTGCCCTCAAATACTGCCGCCTCTACTCGAGGATTTCCTCTCTTCATGGAGTTCTGGTTCTGTTTCTGTTTTCGAATCCCATCTCTTTGAGCAGGCGATACAGGGTAGTCGCGGAACAGGGTGGCAGCATGTCATCTTGGGGACGAGCAGCGGTTTTCTTCAATGTCGGGATCTTCCCCCAATGAAAGAAGTTATGCCGGCAGCTTCTCACGGCCGTCAATGTCAACACGTTGTGACTTGACATCCTCTTCTGTTTGCCAGCAGATTTCAGGCACTTTTCGAAGGAGTTTTCGCCGGCTCCGATGTCTCGTTTGAAACCACGCTTGATCTCGTAGTCTAAGTTAACACTGATGCCCGTTGCGTCAGCAGTCGGGTTGTTGACTTCATCCACATTTTTTTCTTGGCACTGCCGCCGCATGCAAGAATAAATGTTCTAAACACTGCCTTGTCTGGACATCTCAACTTGCGTAACATTTGTAGCATAACTATGGGGAATCGTCTTCGGGAGAGACAGCCGATAACACGGACTTGCACACTGCAGACTGCACAACCTAGCGTGGGTTTCGGCATCATGGCCGTATCTAAAAAGAATCTGGACAACGCCTGGTTCAGGCGACAAGTTTCAAGAAGTTGCCGCCTTTTTCCAGGTCGACACTGAAATTGTGCTGCACACAGATATCGACACGATTAATCCCATGGACACTTGCTGACCCGGCACAGGAACAACACTTTGAGAAGAACACCTTCGACATGTACATCCACTGCTTGATAGACATTCCCTGAAATATTTTTGGCGAAAAAAATTTTTTGCTGACGTGAGCGCGGTTTGAACTTTTAGAAACACCGTAAAACTAGGCATCACTCAATAATTGATGAAAAATCAGCTATTTAGTAAAATACCTAGCAATATTTTTTCTTATATTCGCACGGCTTTCGACTTACAATGTGGTTAAGCTTGTGAAGTTTTGTTTAATTTAAATATTTTTTAAAAAACTAAAAAAAATTGAAAATTTTAACATTTTTGTTATTTTATTAAGAAAATATCTAACTGCTCCCGGGACTTAATATAACTTTTTACCGGCTGCCCTGCCGGTATATAATCTATAAAAAAAAGTTTAAAACCGCTCAATAAAATATCTCGCAGTAAAAAAAAATCCTGAAGTTGCAAAAAAGTGCGTTTTGACGCATAAACAGCCGTCTATTTCACCCTGAGGTGGTCCAAGTAAAAATACAAAATATGGTGGGTTTGGAAGAACAATCGATAATCTTTTGATTCTGAAAGTTTAATCAAAGTAATTTTTGTTTAAAGCGAGAAAACAATTTTTGAAGTTGAGCTCTCGCACCACTACCCGGCGTCGCTTCTTAACGCCTCTTCGCCGCACGGCACGCCACCTGCGACGATAGCTGACGCGATTAGGTCCAAAGAAAGAACGGAGTTCTCTGCCGCTTCCCCTTGTCCGTCTTTCCGGCTGCAAGGGAAGAAACGGCGGGTATCGTGTAATCATCGTAGGTGCCGCGAGCGCGTAGCAATGGCAGGCCCGTTGTGTCCTTTGTACCCGAGGGCGGCTCGAAACGCGATCCGTAAACGACGGGCGGCATCAGGCGACGTGGACTTCTACATGCCATGTCAAAGGTCCCACGGCCACCTCCGATTCCTAAAATAAAATTGATGGCTCTTCACCGTAACGTTTGTGGTGCCTGTAACATATTTTTTTGACGAAAAACAAATTTCATGGGGTGATGGCGGTTCGAACTAGTAAAAGGGGGTGGAACAACGACTCATTCAATAATTTATGAAAAGTAAGATTTTTTTTTTTTACGGAACACGAATATTTTTGCCTAAAACCCCTACGGTATTTGGACTGCTATGCAATAAGGATCATGGTCATGGAATTTGGTATGCTCGAAGCAGCTTTAAAAAAATAAGGAATATATGAGCATTTTAGCATATTTTTAGTTTTGCTACAAACTATGGCTTTGCTGCATGCGACTGTAAATACTCTTATTGACAGCCCTGTAGGTATACTGTACAAAAAAAAAAAAAGGTTTCAAGCCGTACAACTAAATATCTTGCAGAAAAAAAAATTGTGCAAAATTGCGTTTTGCCGTTTAAAGAGCCGTCAATTCTGCCTTGAGGTGGCCCAAAGAAAAATACATAACACGGTGACTTCTGCAAAAGAGTTTATTTTCTTTTGTTCTTGAAAGCTTAATTAAAGTAATTTTGTTCTAAAGAGGAAAAAAACATTTTGAAGTTGAGCTTTCGCGCCGCAACCTGGCGTCGTTCCTTGCGTCTCTTCTCTGCACAGCCCGCCAACGTCGAGCCCGGCAAAGCTTGCGACGGTGTCACGGTGTGCGCACGCAGGTAGAAAGCGGGCCCTCGAGTTGTCGGGTACATCTTGGTGGGAAGATGTTTTTTTCTACTCTTGTTGCTTTATGGCTTTTCCTATTTTGACCGTTTTGCGCGGCTGTGTCCTCCTGTGGACTTTCCACTGTCTTGATATCAGCAAATGCTTAGCGCTGCCAGGTAAGAGCATCCACTAGTAAGCTATAGCTGTTGCTTACGTACACATCGCAATCACTCTCTCTCTCGACGTCAGGACAGATGTAGACAGCAACACAAAAGCCCCGTGAACGGGCAATCTCATACGACGATGCGATGTGGTGTTAACGAACGGACGCAGTTGGAGGCTCACGCCTCGTTTGTGTTTAAATCGGCTTTGAAACGGCAAATTCTTGCGTCGCTGAATAGTTCCGATTTTCACCGCAGTATGCGTGACACCTAGATTTCGCGGCGATATTATCGCGTTTCCATTTTAGGAGAAGTCCACGTCAACTGATGCGCCCGTATTAGGCATCGCGTTTCGAGCCGCAATCGGGTACAAAGGACACAAGCGCTGGCGGCACCAACGATTATTACACGGTACCCGCCGTTTCTTTCCTTGCAGCCGGAAAGACGGAGAAGGGTAAGCTGCAAAAAACTCCGTTCTTTCTTTGGACCTAATCGCGTCAGCTATCGTAGCAGGTGGCGTGCTGTGCGGCGAAGAGGCGTTAAGAAGCGACGTGGGTTGTGGTGCGAGAGTACAACTTCAAAAATTGTTTTCTCGCTTTAAACAAAAATTACTTTGATGAAACTTTCAGAATCAAAAGAGTATCGATTGTTCTTCCAAACCCACCATATTTTGTATTTTTACTTGGACCACCTCAGGGTGAAATAGACGGCTGTTTATACGTCAAAACACACTTTTTTGCAACTTCAGGATTTTTGTTTACTGCGAAATATTTTATTGAGCGGTTTCAAACTTTTTTTATAGATTAAATACCTGCAGGGCAGCTGGCAAAAAGTTATATTGAGTCCCGGCAGCAGTTAGATATTTTATATTAAAATAACAAAAATGTTAAAATTTTCAATTATTTTTTGTTTTTTAAAAAATATTTAAGTTAAACAAAACTTCACAAGCTTAACCACAATGTAAGCCGAAAGCCGTGCCAATTTAAGAAAACATATTGCTAGGTGTTTCACTAAAAAGCTGATTTTTCATCAATTATTGAGTGATGCCTAGTTTCACGCTGTTTTTAAAAGTTCAAACCGCGCTCACGTCATCAAACAATTTTTTTCGCCAAAAATATTTCAGGGCATGGCTACGGACATTGGGGCAAAAGGCCATGAATTTTTTTTTAGAAATCGGAAGGGGTCGAGCGCAATGTCTGGGACGTTTGGCATGGAATGACCCATGTACATCCCACACAACCGGCAGACGCACCTGGGCCACTACACGTACCTTCCCAAGACATCATCATGAGCCATTTCTGTTCCGTTTGAACCATAACTTTTATTGAGTTCTATAGCTTTTGTAGTGATTAATAAAAGCCTGCACTCTATCCATTTCAATATCAATTTCGTTGACTACTCGTTCTTGATAATTTTCTTCGCTTTCGCCGTCGTGCTTTTCTAGATTTAAGTGATCAAAGTTTCCGTTGATCACCTGACACGCAATGTACCATTCTTCGGCCGTGACGCTTCTTGAGGGCCCGTTACACATTCTCTGCCGTTGCACGCTTGCATGTAGATGCTGTTGTTTGACGCTTGTCCTTCTCCACCATGCGCTTGGTGCTCTGTGGGCCAGCGGTCACATGAGGCTCCTTGAGAACTTTTGCTGATGTTATTTCATTGCCTGCATTGAACTTCATCACTGCTTCAGCGACAGCTGTTTGCACAGTGAACAGTGATGCATGCGGTGCTTCGGCTCCAGTGCCCATATCACTGAGTGCAGACTTTCAGTTGTTCTGAATTTTGCCGCGCTGGCACCGCACGAGGAGCTTCTTGTCCAAGAAGCTGTCGTAGAGGGTAGGCTGTGACGGTGCTTCGGAGCAGGCTCACCCCTGGCTTTCATGGCGTTCTGACGACACCAGGAGTCTGGGCCCATGGTTGGACACTGCATCATTCGATGTTACATGATGGTATGTGGCCATAACAGCCTTCTGCATGGCCTCTACATCCCCCTTGTGTGACTTGAGAGCCCACCCATAATAGGAACCCAGTTTAGTGATGAGGTCTCCAGTTAGCCTTCCTCTTCCATTAAGGCTCTCCGAGTTCGACCCTTTCTTTGAGACGAGGTTTCGTAGAGCGGTGCCCATACGCTTCTGTACGTGATTCACGCAGTCTTACTTGTTCTCAGAAATGTATCCATACACTCCAGCTTCTTGCAGCACAAGGAAACTACGGCTGTCACCATCTGACAAAACAGTTGTATAGCGAACGTTGTGCCGCTCCCAAGACCGTTGGAATAAAATGAGGGCAGCCTCGACTTCCATTTTCCCAGCTTTCTGATTCGTGTTCTTCTGGCATACATGTCCATCTCTCCAAGCTGGGTAGAAGGGGTCATCTTGCTTTGGCCCTCTCTCGCAGGCAGTGCAAAAGTTGCTGAGCACAACATAGTCCAGCTTAAACCCCATGAAGAGTTTGATCACCGTGCCAACGCCTATGTGTGGCGAATGTCCACGCGTCATCCAGGAGCCGTCGTACCAGACGGCAATGTTGCCGGGGTTGCCCATATTCAGCCGTGTGTAGAGCCCGAGAACCGATCGCGCACACTCGGTCATCAGCTTTGGGCAGCACAAGCCAACGCGGGCGCTAGCTTTCTCTTCATGTAGTCCTGCCCTGTTTTTGTGTGGAGACAACAGTGCGAAATATTCATCGCAGGAAACACGTCATTTAGGGCCGTTTGTTGATTCCCAGTACTCTGCATCGCACGCGCTGTGAGAATATTTACTGCAAACGGATTGATCCTCTGATCACCTTTCACGCGCGGTGAGCTCCACGCCGACGAAATGTCACTGCAGTTGGCGCATGTCAGTGATAACTTGACAGCAAGTCCGTACTCGCACTTGCTTTTGTCGATTTGTACGGCACCACCGTATGTACCGCATTTCACGGACAGCATCAACACGTTCAGTGTTGATGCTGTCAGTGAAGCTCGTATCGTCGAGCGAGTAGACCGCGGCGTTCTTCGCGTCAGCCAAAATATCCTGACTTGCGCTTTTTTGCTGCCGTTGATGCGAGTTCCTGTAGCTTGTCATCGGCTTTCCTCCTCATTTCTTCTAAATCGGACGACTGCAACATCGTTGTCACGGCGAACGCGGCCACTGCCAACGGACGTTTCAGCGGTTCCAGCTGCTGACGGGCCTGTTAGGTCTTCTTCACCTTCGAAGGCTTCGGTGGCTCCATCACTTTCAGAAAGTTGCGGATTCTCCATCCTTTCGGGCTCGGTGGGTCGTTTCTTGAAGTTTTCGATCGATGATTTCTTCCTTTTTTTTGCCGAACTTGTGCCTCGTGTTGAACTTTCTCGTTTGTTCTGACATCGCCGCGCACTCTGTCACTGATCGTATGTTGACAAAATGGCGTTCCGGTTATGTCCATGACGCGTGTAGCAGACGACGCTAGCCAAGCTCTGCCAATGAAATGGTGCCTTATCGTCACGTGCGCTCAGAGACCAATAGAATCGCACGTGCTGCCTTTTTCTTTTGTGCCGTTGTTCTATTCAACCATTGAGCGGAAGAAAGCGGCAGCGGCGGGAAATTGAAGACGAAAAACTGCTCTATCAAACGAGACCACAATGGCTGCGATCGCAACCGTAGAACGGAAGCTGCACATATCGAAAAAGCGCAGTTCAGGCAACAATTTTGACAGATATTCAGCACATATTAATACTTTACATTGATATTACAGCTAAAATACTGAGCCTAGAAATGAGAAACTTTGCAGACTTGAAGAATAGTCCTAGATTTCGAAAATGCCATTTCCAAAAAGCATTTTTTTCCGCGATGTTTGCAAACACCCTGAACTCACTCGTTCAGGGTTGCCCCTTGTTTCTCTCACCATAGTGGCGCATGTTGTACAAGGCTAGCTGTAGCACACCCAGATTGAGGCACAGCCCCTCGAAATCCGGGTGGCTTGTCACGCAGCTCTGCTGACCCTGCTGCTTGCGAAGGGCGGCCGGGTACTCCTGGCAGCAGACACATTCTGTGACGGTCTCTATCTGTACCCAACAACTACATTGGCACTTCAAAACAGAAAATCTGACATCAGCTATACATGTGAGAGGTATAATAAACAGCTTATCACCTACCAGTTCGTGTTGCCAAGCCGCTGGGTTGCTGCCGTGAGGTGCTTCTTCTGCCTTTGGTGTCAACACCGAGGATCGCAAACTGCTGTCGTCAGAGTCCGCCGCGTTCGAAGCATAGGCGTCGCGCGTAGGAGTGGCGTCGTTCAAGTTGAACTTGATATCTGGTGTCCACCACAATTGCATATATATATTGAAATTCTTAGTTTTCCTCAGAAAATTATAGAATTGAATGGGATTCCTTGACATTAATTAACCACTTCTGTAAGTGCATTTGTTTTCATTTTGTGCTCTGAATGAGTAACTCGAATTTTGATGCTTCAAGTTGTAATACTTCGCCTTGCCAGAAACCCGCAGATAGGGTCAGTGTTGTCTGTAAATAAAGAAATACTAGATCAGCAAAGAAATAAACGAAACATCCAACTTTATGCCTACTGTCTTTGTGGACTCAAGCTGGAAACTCAAGATTAAGCCATTACAGATCCAAATACATCCCCGAGACCAGTGTACGGTGCAAAATAAGAGCATCTTTTTACATTGGAAAATGGGGCACACTGCGTGTCTTAGAGTACCGTAAAGTTCCGAAAGAACGCCCACCCAAAATGAAGAGATAAATGGTGAAAAACATGGGGTGGGCTATCTTTGGGGATGCCACAACAAAACTTTATCAAAAACCGGCTACAAACTAACTACGTGACGTGGAAACTGATGCCGCAGATCGCGGACACCGCAAATTCGCGTTTCACAATGCGATAAACACGCAGGAACCCGCTACAAACTTGCCTGTCACAGGAACCGATATCGCACGCACAGATCGCGGACAAAAAGGCAGGAATCCGCTACAAACTCGGATGTTACGGGAACAAATACCGCAGATCGCGAACGCAGTAAAATCATATTTCACGATGCAAGATAGTACATGCAGGACCAACTCGCGTGGAATGGAGATCGCACACGCAGATCGCGGACAAAAACGCAGGAATCCGCTATAAACTCGCTTGTCTGACGTGCCGGTACAGCAAATTGTGCGGTTGATTCGACGACGGAAATCGGGAGGTGGGCGATGTTTCGGAATTTTTATGTTACAGATATTTAGCCAGAAAACGGGATGGGCGACCTCTCGGGGTCGGGCGTTTCTCGGAACTTTACAGTAGAAGCTTTTTCTGAATGTTCGCTTTATGTGTCAAAACATCAAATTTATTGGCTATAAAACAATTACTAGATATCTGTTCAATAAATAAAGCTGTAAAAGACAAAAGTTATAACCTTAATGACGGAAAACATTTTCATTCCCTTGAACGGCTGCTTGCCCTGCCGACCCACAAATGTGATGTGTGCTTGTACTTCTTTTTTCAAGCTTCGTTCCATGATGCAGCGGACTGTGTCCTTCACTGCGATTCCTCCCATTAGGAGAAACCGAGCTCTCTGCAGTACAAACATAACACATAATTAAAGTCATGACTGCCATTTTTTCTATATCAGTTAAGGGAGCTTCACGTGCACAGTATAGCAGTAGCATAAAGTAGAACTGGCTAACACAGTCCTAGACAAATATACAGATTTATTATATTTTTCACGCTTATTTTGAGCACGTTAATTATCTTGAGCTAGTACAATAAAAGCATTTTATGAACACTCACATTATATGTGGGTTTTTACGGTCAACAAAGACCACGTCTCTACCAGAAAGTTAGAGAGTAGACGACCAATGATATTTACAAAAAGAGGCCAGCAAATAGTGAGGCACCGGTCACATATATTGTCGCGGAGAAGATTTGAATGTTTCTCCGATGATGAATATACTCCTATTGACGAAACAGCTGTTTATTTATGAAATATAGACAAGTTACTCTTTAAAATCACTTTGCACATTATATAATTTGAGATTAAACTTTTGGTGGTACTACTTCTAACCTAAAAATCTTTCCTTGCCGTCCTCCTCGATCAGACTTTCAGCGGGTGGCCCCGACCACAGCCAATCTCGACAAACAAGGATCCGCACAATGGCGGGCGAGCTGAACTCCTCCGCAGCTGTAAGGGGTCCTAAGTTTACGAGTTAGAGGGCAGAAGATTCTGCATCCACAGCCGAAGGGGATCGGACGTGCAGGTTGGCCCCCAGAGGCAGGGTGATGTTCATGACATGCTGTCCAAGCGCCGACCTCTTTGCGGACCTCTGGCAGCTGCTTATAGTATTGGGTTTAGCAGCATTCTGGAGCCACTTTGGCAACCAATCACAGGTTTTCTTAGAGCCAATCAAAAGGCTCAGAGCCCAAAGCAAATTGGAACATTCCAAAAACAAGCGCATACACAAGACAGAACACATTCCGTACAAAGCTCACAAGAGCAGCTATAAACGATAAAATTATATTCTTAGACACAGAAGTTATACACAAAGCAAGTTACCTCTTAAGTGGGGATCCCAAAAGCGGACATGCACAAGAAAAAAAAACAATGCGGAGCTCTATAACCAGGTATAAGGTTACAACCTTCACGTTTGCCCCCATCTGGGGCATCCCGACTCCGGTAGAAGCCACGAGCCATGCCATGGAGACGAATGAACCCTTGGAGAAGGTAAAAATATAGAAATAAAGCTGGACTAAACACTCTTGCGAGGCACAACTTCGCGACACCTTCCCGTTTCGGAAAAAGAGTGACCTCTTAAAATACACATACAAAATTCTAAAATCTTTCATCATGAGGTAAGCGGGCACATACTTTCTAAAACGTAAAACTGAATATCAATCTGTTACACCAGTGAAACGCTACTTCGGGTATAACATGTATGATATCAGAAATACACAAAAACTTAGCGTGTAATTAAAACAGAATCCACAAAAAACTATCTGGATAAAGGTTACAACAAACAGCTTCAGAAGGTCACGCACATGGTTATTCGGAAACTTGTCAAGCCACAGTCCATTGAATCGTCACTTCAGAAAGTTCTTCAAAATTCCAAATGATAGATGAGAATGTCTTCATGAGCAGTAGTCATTTCCATTGACCTTTAGAACACACATTTTTCGGTGATGATTTCTTAGTATACCGTAAAGTTCCGAGAGAACGCCCGCCCCCGAGAGGTCGCCCATCCCGTTTTTCTGGCTAAATATCTGTAACATAAAAATTCGAAACATCGCCCACCCCCCGATTTCCGTCGGACGTCACGCAATGTCCGACGGGAATCGCATCAATTGCGCAATTTGCTGTACCGGCACGTCAGACAAGCGAGTTTATAGCGGATTCCCGCGTTTTTGTCCGCGATATGCGTGTGCGATCTCGATTCCACGCGAGTTGGTCCCGCGTGCACTATATATTGCATTGTGAAATACAATTTTGCTGCGTTCGCGATCTGCGGTATTTGTTCCCATAACATACGAGTTTGTAGCGAATTCCTGCCTTTTTGTCAGCGATCTGCGCGTGCGATATCGGCTCCTGTGACAGGCAAGTTTGTAGCGGGTTTCCGCGTGTTTATCGCATCGTGAAACACGAATTTACGGTGTCCGCGATCTGCGGTATCAGTTTCCGTGTCATAGTTTGTAGCCTGTTTTTGATAAAGTTTTGCTGTGGCGTCCCAAAAGATAGCCCACCCCATGTTTTTCACCATTTATCTCTTCATTTTGGGTGGGCGTTCTTTCGGAACTTTACTGGTAGATTGAGTGCGAGTCCGTAGTTTTCGAAAATCTGAATAACTGAGTCGTTTGTCGTGCCCTGGATAAATTCGAGCTCTTATTTTGAAATCTGCCCTCTCTCGTGTGAAGAAAAACATTGGAGTGGTCCTCCATAAGTACTTTACTGGACCGAATCCCACAACATAATGACTCGCACAGGAGGAGTAGTATTTGATAGCCCTCACTGCTGCCATTGCCTAAAACACAGCCACTTATATTGGCTTGAAAAACGAACTCATTACTATGACGGTTCATACATCCCTCCATCTTTTCCTACATGTACTCAACATCGGGGTGGTTCAAGTATTGAACATGACCGGACTTGGTCCCACCAACACTAAAAGTCACCTGAGTGGGAGGAGAATGCGCGACATTAACGAACATACCCGGACAACTCGTGCCGTATTGAACATGACAACAGGTTCTGGTGGCCCAAGGTGCTGTGAAACATGAAGCAATGGCAGTCATACTAGTCGAGCTGAAGCTTTTCTGGTATATACACAATAAACACGTTTTAGCTTGAATTCTTCTTCTGTAAACATGTGCAATGCGCCAGCGACAAAACAAAGTTCTTTCGAATCGAGGAAGGTAAAATGAAGGCAGAATTTTGAAGCGACGACAAAGTTAGAAAGTTCCAGGTCGGATTAGTCGAAGAGGCAATTGGTACTTTTTGCAGAGCTCTTGAAACAAGCACGGTGCTTCACAACATACGGACACCAATTTAGAAACGGACAGATAGTTCTCACTTGGTTTGGAGACATCGATTTTTGGGGATGAGGTGCTCTTTTGGAGAGAGTTCCGCTGATGACCATCAGAGCAAAGAGGACAAGGAGGTTCGCCATGGCGGTGTTGCGCTGAGTTGGCGCAGTCTTCTTGGAAGTCACGGCCGATGAGATCGTGGCTGCCTCCGTGGGTTGACATTGACGACTCCACATCCTGCTGCTTGAGGACGGGCCAACTGGCGATTGTAGCAATCTGTCGTACCCCGCACCTCCACCACTTTTGTTGTGTAGAAAATTGTTTCTTTTCTTCGTTGATGATGATTCTGATACTAGAAATCTTTCAACTAACTTTGCACATTATATAATTTGAGATAAAACTTTTGGTGGTACTACTCCTAACCTAAAGAGCTTTCCCTGCCGTCCTCCACGATCACACCTTCAGCGGGTGCCCCGACCACAGCCAAACTCGACAAACAAGGTTTCACACAAAGGCGGACGAGCCGAACTCCTCCACAGCCTTAAGGGGTTCCAAGTTTGCGAGTTAGCTGGCGACGGACTCCACAGCCGAAGGGGGTCGGACGTGCAGGTTGGCCTCCAGAGGCTGGGTGATGTTCACGGCATGGTGTCTGGGTGCCGACCTTATTGCAGACCTCTGGCAGCTGCTTATATTGGGTTTAGCAGCGTTCTAGAGCCACTTCAGCAACCAATCACAGAAGCTTTTCTTGGAGCCAATCAAAAGGCTCGGATCCCAAAGCAAATGGGAACATTCCAAAAACCAGCTCATACACAAGACAGAACACATTCCATACAAAGCTCACAAGAGCAGCTATAAACAATACAAAGCACATTCGTAGACAAGGAAGTTATGCATGGAGCAAGCCACCTCCGAAGTGGGGATTTCAAAAGCAGACATGGACAAGAAAAAACGTCTCCGACGCCGAGCTCCATAACCAGGTGTAAGGTTACAGCGTTCACGATCGCCCCATCTGGGGCCTCCCAACTTTGGTAGGAGCCACGAGTCATGCCGTGAAAACGGATGAACCCTCAGAGAAGGTAAAAACATAGAGTAAAGCTAGACTAAACACACGCACGAGCACAACTTCGCGACAATATTTTGAAGCTTGAATGTTATCAGCACCTCATGATTCGCTGGTGTCCCTTTACAAATACCGTAATATCCCGAGTCATCGCCCATCCCCGAGTCATCGCCCACCCCAATTTTTGGGCCAATATCGATTTCTAAAAAAACACCGAGTCATCGCCCACCCCTTCAAATACCCCAACGCGGACTCCGCGATCTGCAAACACTCATCCTACCCAAATGACGCGGCCGCGGACGTTACAGTTGGAGGACGTCCGTGACAAAGTAAAACGGAGAGAAAGGCCCTCTTTGCTTACGCATTTTCGCGTGAGCGACTCCGAAGTGGTAGTGTATCCATGCGAAAAGAAAACGATGAAGATAACAAAATAAAAGTTTGTTTTGCTAACGAAAATATCGATCCGACAAAAAAAAAAAAAAAGGAATCGGAAAGATAACACAAGCATTAACCCAGTCAGGAATCGCGAGGTAAGCGTACGCCCCATATTTTGGGATGTAACCGCGGAGTGTAAGGTCGAAGTCTGTCTCCGCCGAAGTAAGGTCGCCGCGAACCCGCTCCTTCTCCCCACACGTCGCGACCGCGGTTGTGCAATGTTTTAGACAAAGCCAACAGGTAAATAAAGCTTTTCTGGAACGCCCTACACAGACGTTAGTAGAGCGTCCCAAACCCCTATTGATAGCACGCCGTGCACGGACGCACGCATGTACGCAACAAACAAGAAAGTTGCGCAAGAGCTTGTGATTGACAAGGCGCCCGACTTGGCCCGACGCCAAAGTATTTGCCACGCGATCGCCGGCTTTTCCGCTTTCCCAGCATCGCTCTTCGTTGCTTCTTTGGTCCGCTTGCTCGCTCGCTCGTTGCGCCTGGTTGGTTTTTCTATTTTCTTGTGGAATTTTCTTTCTTTTCTTCTCTTTTTTTTACTAACTAGGAGAACATAGTGGTGACGCGTTTTCACGGAACAAACGTTCGTGCTCTATGCAGATCGGTGGCGTTCCTAGCGCGTATGCAAGCAACGGACTTCGCGGTAGTAAAACATTCTTTCGTGAGCATTTTTTCTATAAAACATTAAAACTAAATCGAGTTTTGAGTTTAATGTATCTGTTGCGTAGCAGCGCTAGATAGGGAGAGAAAACTGGACGGCTTTCTCCGCTTTTATTAACTTTTTGTGCTCACCCACCGAGACATGGCCCACCTCACTTTTTCTATGAATTTCAGGCGGCAGGGGGGTGGGCGATGACTCGGGATATTACGGTAATTATTTTCCTCTGATGCCCTGGGGCAGTGGTTCTCGCACTCTTGGCCGTCACGGAGCCCATGACTTAATCAGAGGCCGTTCAGGGACCACCAATGCTTGTGCAATGCCATAAAAAGGCTTCTTTAATGTTTTTTTGACCCTTGGGGGTCTGCAGACCACAGCTTGAGAACTGTCGCCCTGGGTGAAAGTAGACAAACTCTCATACTATCTGTGGGACTTTGTGACAATAGAATTGAGAGCACGGTGTAACGTCTCTACTTGTTCTAGATTTGACTCGGAAGTTAAGATGGTCTAAAACGGTTGGTGAGAACGCTAACTTTTTATTGAATTAACTGGTTATTACTTGTCCAACTTTAGAATAATGATGAAAGAGCGATGTCGGCGTCTGTCCAGGCCGCTGGTCCCATGTCGTCTCGCTGCTCGCTTCGTCTCGTCTCCCTGTGTCGTCCTGCGCCGCATTCTTTTGTACCTTCGTGCCGAGGGTTGCCTCGCGTTTGCGTGAAGTGGAGCAACCTTGAGGCAATACGTCAGCCGGACGAGAGAGTGGTGTCCGCTGTGCTATGGTGATTGCCAGGATATTATCCAATGTGGTGCAATGGATGTTGCGCGGACTTATGTAAGCGTGCGGCAACATCCGTCGACAACGCAGCACTTGAGCCGGGTAAGGTAATCTGACGCTCTCCGGGGCCACTCGATCGAGCGGAGAAAAGTTCTCTCGGAGGCTGCTGGGTCGGTGCGTGCGTACATGACCACAATGGCATTACACCAATCCGAGTGGAAGTACTCCTACACATCATCTTCTGAAGGCAGCTTTGGGGCAAATGAAAATTCTTCAGATGTCAGTCATAGCTAAATAACACATGGCATACAAGTCTTAGGCCTCAGCTGAATGCAAAGGACGTGACTGGGATAACATAAAAAATTGGATTTAAACTATCTCGCTCAAACTCTGGCATCTTCTAACATTGTATGTAAAAAATGGTGTTAATTTCCGGACAGAAATTCCACTCATCTCCATGCACCTGTGGGCTCCAACGGCCTCCACCTTCTCACTTTCAAATTTTAAAATGTGTTATACTGTTGGAACTGCTAACATACAATCTTTCAAGCTAATTCCATCTTATTCCAACTGCCAGCATTATGCTGGGTAGTCTTGAAACTCCAGAATGTAGTTTATTTACACAGTGCAGAAACATAGTTTGCTCTTCTCAGAAATACCCTGTGGAAACAGGGGAACATAGTTGTTGCTCCCCTTTTGCCAGATCATTTGCCATGATTTGACAAAGCCCCTTAGATCGGTGAACGGTGTAAGAGTTTTATACCACAATCAACATTTCGCATGTTTTGTGTGGTGTAGGAATGCTCAGGCATACAATATAAGGCATACAATACCTCCGCTAAAAGAATACTTTGAATAGGCATTGACATGCTGGTGCACACAACAAGCATCATGGAGCTAGTCAAAATTTCATGTCTTACGGCACAATACAACACATCCCATGCACCTTCCATACCAAAGCTTTCCTTGAGGCAGCATCTTGGAGGACCTCCTCCGCGGCCTGGAATTCCTCCAGGGAGAACAGAGGCAGCTGAATCAACTTTCCAGCTGGCTCGGCCCTCCTCGCATGTTGGCCCTGCAACTGGGCCAGCTGCAGGCACAGCTCTTCCTGGCCCTCCTTGAGGGCTGCACTTTGTTGGGTCAGCTTACGGAGCTGCTGGCGCTGCTCCAACAGCAGCTTGATCACCTGTGAATCAAAGCCTGATACAAGAAAGAGAAATATTTAAATATGTACAAGGAAGGAATGACACTGCATTGTACCTCCTGAGTGTAAGGGTAAATAAGACAGGACCTGGATAATTCAGGTTGCATACAACCGAAGCTGTACTTGAACTAGGTATCTACAGCTCAGACACAAAGTATAAGCATGCTGAAAAACTTGGAAGATGTGCAACAATTTTCCTGTGCAAAATGCCATCCACAACATTAATGTGCACATTTATGGATAGCCAAGTACTTTACTTGGCAGAAAGGAAAGAGCAACAGAAACTTCATGACACTACCACATAATATAAGAAGCCCTACTTTTCTTACTCATGAGTGAAAATGAATATAGTGCCAATTATCAATGATGCCCAGCAAGTTTTTAATTGAAACCATACCTGTAGTTTTACTAGTTATAAAGAGGGTTCTCCGTTTTTTTTAATTGAAGGTGTTTATATATATATATATATATATATATATATATATATATATATATATACATACATACATACATACATAATACCGTACATACAGTCGAACCTCGCTTTAACGAAACCCGATTTTACGAATTTCCCGATTTATTGAACAAATTCGGATTCCATGGGCAGCCTATGCGCAAGGTCTCCCTTCCTCGATTTTAAGAAGTTCCCGATTTAACGAAATAATTACTGGGTCCCGGTGACTTTGTTAGATTGAGGTTCAACTGTATATATATATATTTCTCTGGCTCATAACTTTGTTGAACAGTATTTCCAACTTTTTAGGCCCGGTTTGGTCCCTTACTCACACGTGAGTGCTGGTAAGGACCTGCATCTCTGTTTCCACACATGGATGCATGGGGCTTTGCTGACGTCACGCAGCCCTGAGACAATTGCTAGACAGAGTGCCCCAGGAGTGGTTTATGTTTCCTTCTGTTTGCTAGATGAACAAGGCCTCAATAAAGACTACAAAATAAATGAATTGCCAAATTATCTCAAATATGATTCACCTTTCTAAAACTTTGAGGCAGTGGTCACCAATATGCAATGTGTCATTTCCACACGAAATTTTCTGAGACTGCATTTTGGCATACACCGCAAAACCTTATTATTTTTACCCTCTTAATTTGGGGATTTGGGTAACTCAAATTGCCAACATGCTCCCAACAAACCGGTTAATTAACCCACAGCAACAACGCTTTGTTGGGAAGATTTTGAGTGTGTTCCGGTTAAGTTCAACGAGTTCAACCAGAGCTAAGGTAATGCTAAGTGCATGAGAAGGGCCCTCGCAGAGCTGTTGTTTGGGTATTGGTTGCACTTTGCAACAGCAAACATGCTGGTGTGAACCTAAAGCTATTAACACCTGAGTGAAACAAAGTGATTGAGCATGCACTGCTATCATTGTTAGCTGCCATGTCGTGGCACAAGCTACCGCCCGATTCAAAGTGTGTAGCCAGAAGCATCCATCCACCTATTTAAAAAAAAACTATGTTCAATACCAAGGTATATGCATTTTTTCTGCAAAGGTTTTGTTCCAGATTGTTGCCTGCAACATATTCCGTTGTATTATATGCGGATCTGAACGATTCTAAGCTTTTGCAGGGTACATGCAAAGAAAGAGTGCCACAGTCTTGGTTTCCAATCATGATCATCATCATCCAGTGAATTGCATGCTTTAACCACCACCCAATTCTGATAGCATGCAGTATGCAATCGCAGAAAAGTTGGTCTCCTTTCATTCCAACGTCAACGTGTCCAGTTCTCTCCACACATCCCACCAAGCTGCGTGATAGCATCATTACAGAAGGTAACGATTCAACAACTCTCCGCCTGGTTAGGGGAGACATCCACCAAACACTGCAAACTTTAACCATAAGTTTATTAACCCTTTGAAAGATATGTGCACTTCATGATAAAATTTCGAATCAAAACTTTGCTCATGGCAGTAAGACACCCTAATTATGTGCCTCAAACGATTTTTGGCAAAAAATTATGTATAGAGAGGTCAAACGTAGGTGGTAGATTTGCGAGACCACTGTACCAAACTGGATCAAAAATAAATAAATAATGTCGTTTTTTTTTTTTACGCTACAACGTTGTGTAATAGTGAAGCTCTCTTTAGAGACACAAAACACGTTAATTGGCAATGATAACTAGTTCTTAGTTGTTCCAGTGAGAAAAGGCTTCCATTCCTTGCTTTCGATGGAAATCAAGAAAGCAGTTTCGGGTGCCCTGCAGGCACAGGCCAACGTTGCACACTACGCACATCCATCGTGTGTGGCACAGATTATCTTTTGTGCCACATAAGGCACATCTTCGCGACGTGGAGTGGACAGGGAGATGGCTAACCTTATTGTAGCGTATGTCTTGTGGCACGTGTGGCTTGTAGGAAGGGAGTTAGACTTGTCGCTTTTAATGGGGCTTGAGGTCTCGAGCACCCACGAGTCCTTCCGCGACTCTGCAATCTGAATTCTTTCAACGACGGAACAGCTCCCCTGCCGTAATTTGCTTGTACAAAATGTGGGCATTCACAACACTCACACCCATGAAGTAAAAAAAAGTTCTATGCCACCATTTTTTACTTTTGTGATCCACTTCATAATACGATTTCAGCATTTCTGCCTTATCGACGCAGTCCATATGTTGGTTTTGTAGTCTGGTGACTTGTAGACGGGGAAGGTCTTCTTGAGCTCCGTCTTTTCGCTTCCTCTTCACGGTTTTAATTTCCGGAGGAGTGTGAGCATTGGAGATCATTGTGACAGATCTCTTGTCTTTCCACTTGAGAACGAGCATTTTGTCATCTGGACAGATCCTCCAATCGATGTCCCCTCTTTTGAGACCGGCATCTGTACAGAGCTGGGGCAGTTGCTTGCGATTTGCTCGCACAGTTCCTGTAGCAAAGATCTGAGTGCTTGTGAGGTGCTCAACCAGAGGTACGGATGAGAAATAACTATCGAAATAAACGTGATAGTTTTTTCTTTGAGGCACTTGGTGAGGTCTCGTACAACTCGCTCGCCTAGACCTTGCTCGCTGCTCTGGTTGTCTGCCTTATCCCTTAGATTTGGAACTGGCCAACATAACCTGTCTCGTCAGCACTGGTTCACACCTTGTAGCCACGCTTGATGGGCTTCATGGGCATATATTGCTTTAGCGCAGACGTCCCTTTGAAGCGAATCATGGACTCATCGATACTCTGGTTTCGGGATGGAGAATAATTGGCGAAAAACGTTTTCACCAGTTTATCAAGCAGTGGACGCACCTTGTAGAGCTTGTCGAAGCCTGGGGATCCACGGGCAGAAGCAACGGCATTATCGTTGAGGTAGATGCTCGTCAAGAGTGCCCTGAACCGACGCATAGACATCTGTCGTGAGACAAACGGGTCTCTCAGGCATTCGCGCCTTGACCAGAAGTCCCTCAAACTTGGTAGCTTCTTTATGCCCATAAGCATGTTGATGGCCAGGAATGTTTTCAATTCTTCTTTATTAGTTGGGGGAAAAGCTTCCCTGTCTGCGTTGCGTAAAGGTTCGTCTGGAAGACATTGAGCCAGCTATGAGAGTGGTGAAGATCATATATGGTTAAATTACTCTTAAAAATGTAATTTAGTTACAATTACAATTACTTTGGTTCGAAAATAGTTTAGCTGTAACACAATTATTATTAAGTAAAAAAGTAATTTACTAAAAATACAATACTTTTAAAAAGTAATGCAATTACCTTACAAATACTTATTTCCAAGAGCGACCCGACTTGGGCCACATAACTTTAAACGAGATGTTAAGAATGCAACCAATTAGGTTCATTCTGGCACCAATGTTTGAGGAGGATTAGGTATTTCTGTATAAATGTTACGTATTGAGCATCTCTTTGTGATTTTTTTTAACTAAAATATACCTTGGCAGTTTTGGGTGCAGTGCCATCTAAATTTTTATAGTTGTAATAATTAATGATGCAATTACCATATACCGAAGACGCTAGATCAAGTTAAAGCAAGTGGTTCGCTATTAATTTAGTCAGCCATGCGAATACAAATGCGACAATTATCACGTAATAATATTTTAATTGTGTTATTATAAAACACAATCCACGCGTTTTAATACGACCACATCCACATACAAACGTTTCCATGTTACTGCAAATGATTTACATTGAGTTGAAATCACAATGGCTCAGAACTATATAACAAATTCCAGTCAGCTCCCGAATCAATGGTGACAATATTCACAAACTGTAAAAGGTCATTCCGTGCCTATGCAAATAGTGTCCAAAGTAAAACCAACAAAAATAAACTTGAAAAATAATACAAATATGTGACAGTACTCGGAAGAGAGATGTAAGAAAGTGGCAGAAAATGAACAAATATTTTTCAAAGACAATTAAAATCCCCCACCTTGGCTGAAGTTTGCTTACTTTTTTTCTTTCAATATTTGGCATGTTTACGTTTACGTATTCTGCTCGCACCTAGACTGGGCCACACGGCGCCGT
>JAZHYW010033900.1:0-12391 GCA_037355805.1 Ixodes ricinus | reverse complement strand
TACAAAAATGATCAATGAGTTTCAATTGACTTTCTATTGTGTTCCTATAGAGTCAATTGAAACTCAATATAACTCAATGTCTAATGAGTTTGATCATTAGAAACTCAATTTTGATTCTATTGAACTTACTCATTAGGAATGCAATTGAGGCTGATCATAAGAAACTCAATATCGATTCTGTTGACTGCACTCACTAGGAATGCAATTGAGTTGGATCATTAGAAACTCAATATCAATTCTAATGAATTTACTCATTAGGAATGCAATGAGAGTTTTATCATAAGAAAGTCAATATCGATTCTATTGAATTTACTCATTAGGAATGCAATTGAGTTCGGTCATAAGAACTCAACATCGATTCAATTGAATTTACTCATTAGGAAGGCAATTGAGTTTGGTCATAAGAAACTCAATAATACCGTTTCTATAAAATTCACTCATTAGGAATGCAATTGAGTTTGGTCATAAGAAACCCAATATCGGATCCTATTGAATTTACTCATTACGAATGCCGTTGAGGCTTGAAGTCGCAAGAAACTCAATAGCAATTCTATTGAATTTACTCATTAGGAATGCAATTGAGTTTTTTTGGTTTTTGGTCGTTGCTGTGGATTACTGCACCGAACGATTGTTGCTTGTACCAGTGTTTTTTTCTATTAAGGGATAGAGTCCACGACTTCGAAACATTGTTTATCATTTATGAGACTTCCAAGGAGGAAATAGCAAACTGGGAACCTTAATAAATGCTGGGAGGTGGTCACCGGCCAAATGGTCTACCTTTCCTATGTAGGGTATATAAGGCGGTGGGGCAGTCAAGGGGAGTACCGATTAGTGGGTTGTGAGTGCTTAGTTATGATGTTTGTGTTCGTTTCCTCCATGTGCTTTGTTTCCTTCATGTTGCATGCTTTAGAAGTATATACAAAAAATTCTTAACCAGTTGTAAATTTTTTTAAACGCAGTTGTAATAATATCTATTGAAACACGTTGCAAAAATTCAATTGAAACTCAATTGCAATATTTTTATTGAAACTCAATAGCAAAAGTTCTATTAAAACACTATTTGCCAAAATTCAATTGAAATGCAATTGCTAAAATTCAATTGCGCCTCAGTGGCCAATATCCTGGGACGGTTCAATAGAAACTCGTTAGAAAAAGTCAATTGAATTTCGATTGAGACTGAATGCGGTCTATTGAGTGAGCCCTTTACACTTTCAATTGAAACTCAGTTCATTTTTTTGTAAGGGAATAAAGCCAACAGGATTTAGCTTCCTATGGCCGAGACGACTCGCTTGAAAATGTGCTCTCGCATTTTCATACAAACCACCTGAACAAGCGATTTCCTAATTTGTTTTGTATTTTTTTATTTATTACATATTAAATGCCCCATTTTTACAGGGGGTATAACATGAAGATGGCTCTTCAGTGGATGACGTACTCAATGGCGGTCTTGAAATGGCCCATTGTGACCGTTCCAACCGTTGGCGTCACAATCTTCCACCGACGGAACCACTCTGGCTTCAGACAAAAGGTGTAAAATCCAGATGACGTCATCAGCAGCTACGAGCGTAACGTGCTATTTAAAAACAACTTGAAAAAAGAAAAAGAAGAAAACAAAGTGGACAAGAGGACACATGAAGGCGGGCGTACTTGGGGCTATCTATTAGGTCTTTTGTTGGCATGAAGCTACTATTTAAAAGATTTTCACTTGGGTCTAAAGACATTGTTTTATGGTGACGACAAAAAACGAGCACCTAAGAGCTGCGCTCTAAAATTCGAACCATGCAGCTTGACACTCTGCAAGTTTTGTCGCATCCCCTCAGTCGCTGAACGCACTGAGACAAGGGGTGACACTTCGCTGTCGGTTAAAGCAGGTCACCCGTTGTCTCTCTTTCTCCAATAAGAATACAACTTGTCTCTTTTATGAGATTGAGCTCTTGCTGCAGCTGGAAGATAAATTATTGCTGGTCTGATTATCACAAAAAGATCCAATATTATTTCGTTTACAGCGACCAGTTATGAAATTATACTATATCTTAAACAAACGAATACACGCACGGGCTGAAGAGGGCCATTAAGTTCAAGCTTCGATGACCTTAGTGATAAACAACTGACTTATAAACCCCTTATGACGATGTAGTATCGGGCACTTTAAAACATTATGTGGCAAATTTTCGAAAGCGCTTCAAAAAAAAATAGTTGCCCATTTTTTTAACTGCTATACTTGCTATGTGGCACAAAAATGTGGCACACAAAACAAAAGCATGGTCTTGTTTTGTGACCACCCTTCAGTGCGCCTAACAGGTGAATACAAAAATCAACATGAAAAACTTCTAATTACATTCTTGATGAGGTATACTTTATAGTCCTGCAACTGTAACTGGCAGGGATGAGGTGAGACGAGACAAATACCCAGGTTTTGAGGTGACAAAGAGAAAATTGGAGAGGCCAACAAAACGAGAATGGCTTTTTACCTGCTACACAACCCTCCTTACGAGCGCAATCTCCAAACTCGTATGCATATGTTCCTGGCATAACCGCATCTCCGACCGAGGCGAAGGAGACGAAAGGTGTCAACGAAAGTAAAGCAGTTTCAAACACACAGATAACCTGCGTGGTGGCTGAATTTAAGGCAGTGTTATTAGTCTGGTTTGTACCCTCGCTGGTTTTTGTAATATGCGAATTAAATTGAGATCACCTCTCAGCCTCCTCACCTTTGCTTGTGTGCAGTGTAGGGTTGGCTTAAGTACATGATCCCAGTCAGAGATGAACCTGGAAGCTATAAAAAAATTAAAGAAACCACCTGATGCAAATAAAACCGGAAAGAGCGATGGGAGGGGCTTTGCTTACATTCAGACTTCCGACTCTCCGAGAGAAGTGCCAAGAGTTATCTTCTGTCCTCAGCCAATATGACACGTTTCGAGCATCAACCGGTCAACTCCAGCGATTTCACTGTTCGAGACCGCTTCCACTGCTTCCATTTTGAACGTACTGAAGAAGAGGATGGCTGTCCAGACACTTCTACGTCTCAAACTTGAACCGTTTCAAATTCTTCAACTGCCTTAACCCGAAAGCCCTTCGTCAATGAAGTCTGTCCGTTTCATTTGAAAATGTTTAAGATTTTAGCATGTAGTTGGCTATAGGTTACAAATAAAACTTAATAACGAAAAAGAAGACATAACCATAATACTGACAACGATTCTTGTGCGAACCTTGGCACGGGTCTTGGGTCGGCTCAATTCAAGTAACTGGAGTGTCCAGTGGTGTCCACCGCTGTCATTGGGTTACATCTTGCGAACGTCGCAAAACTGCTAGCTCGCGAACGAAGCTGTCACTCCCCTCACTTCTCTCTTTGTGGCTTGGTTGCTCCAAGCAGCCGAAGATAAGGTCAACCGAGCCACCGAGAAATAAGGTTATCAGAATTAACCTTCTCTAACGAAGAGAGTTCTTCACTTGCTTTCTAGTGCGCCAAGGGTCGCGGGCGAAGCCGTTCTTCACGAGCTGAAAGAGTTCTTCGGGCGTCAAAAAAACTTTCAGAACGAATATTTTTTTTTTAGAGTGTAGGATTGGGCATTCGCAGACGTTTCGCTCTTTGACAAAGCGGTCCCATGCGTTGCGGCCGTTTCGGAACGGCGAGGCATAGATGCGGACATCGGTGGTCCCCATCGGTAGTCCCGATGGGCCACAGATCCACTGGTCACACTTTGATACACGCAAAGAAGCAGGAAAACCTAGCTTGTAGGGATCTGTGTCGAGCTCTTTTCTAGCTTACTTTGCAAGAAAACACAGGCATCGCTCATTGTATAAAAAAATAGTGAAGTTAGCGAGCGCTCTAACCACTTCAACTTGTTGCGGCGAAACCAGTGCGCCTAACCTTTCGTCAGCTTTCTTTCTCCGCTTTTCTGTCGTTCTTCTTGCTCGTCTTTCTCTCTGAACCACCAATGTCAGCGCTCGGGATTTGCCGCGTTCGGCTCCCACCTTTATCCCCCCTGGTTAGCGTGTAGCAATCAAATCACGTGTGTGTTGGAAGTCACACTATTGGCAAGCTCCAGCGAATCTAGAAGGGCGCTACATAAATTAAAAATGGCGGTCAAATGGGTGATTGTTTTCACCGTGGCAATTGTAGTTCAGCGAGATCGATCGACGCCTTTTGCTGCACAAAATAACTTAGCCATCGACTTAAAACTTCGAACGATCCCGTGTTTGTTTTTTTGTCTGCTTTTGTTTTAAAAAAACACGGGAAGCCAATCAAGCATCCAAAAACGCCAAATGGCCAGAAATCGCCCAGCATGAAGATTAAAAGAAAATTAGCATCAATGTTGTAGAAATGGTGATCTTTCACCCTGGGCACTGCGGTTCAGCAAGACCGACCAGTCTTCCAACGCACAAAAGGATGCAATAAACTGTGTTTTGTTTTTACAATGCACGCGTGGCAATTTAATATTTAAAAACACCAATCGGCTGCCTGGTCACGCTACATTAGAATAAAATATAACCATTACCAGACCACATTAATATATTGCTAGCAGTACGTAATCCATCGATACTAAACAAAGGCACCGCTCCGTTTCGTATTTATTTAATGACGTGGGCGTTGATAGTCAACAAACCGTCCAATAAATGACGATAAAGGGCGATTCACACACTTCCCATGAGCCCGACCGAGTAGTGCGAGGGTTTGCTATGGCAACAGCTGCGTCGGCTCCCACAAAACCGGTTTTTACCCCGTTTTGTCGGAGCCGACGCAGCTGTTGCCATAGCAACCCTGCGCACTCGGTCGAGCTCAACGCAAGAGTGTGAATCAGCCTTAGGGCTGGTTCACACATTTGCGTCGATCGCTTCTGCGCTGCGCTGCGTTGTGCAGCACCGCGCCTCCCGATTGGCTGTCCGTCCTAAGAGTCGCCATAGCAACCCGCACGTCGCAAGCCGTTGCAGTTACATTCGGTCGGACTTGACGCAAGTGTGTGAATCGCCCTTTCAGCGGTATGAGACATCTCATGAGTCGAACGAACAAACCGGGTGTGGTTCAACGATATCTAATGTCACAGGTGGAACCAGCTGAACAAGGAAGGGAAGGAGAAATAGAAAAGACAACCCACCACTGGACTACCAACTATTTTAATAAATCGTCCTTCTATTCTACTAGTTTTTATGCGTATACCATTGGCTTCTGCGTTTTGCAATTACGAGGGGCGTCTCACCGAGTTCGTATTATTTTCACGAAGGAACAGAAATTCAGCAACCAAACTCGAGTAGGAGTTGAGACTTTCTCCTCTCCATGCCTCGCCACCCAAAGTTACCCACTTATCCAGCGATGCACCACATGCCGGCGTCAGTGCTGCTGTAGAACTCCTCGTCTTGAGTGTTCAGGAATCGCTCCACTTCACAGCAATCACTTGGTCACCGTCCTTGATATGCTTTCCTCTTATACGCGCCAACACTAAAAGCGTCTGTGCCGGGACTTTAACCAAAAGTGTCGTAAACTGGGACGTTGTCCCGAATATGCGCCTCCCAGATTGGAATGAATATCCTTAACATTGCTTCCTCCAAACGAAAAAAAAAAAAAACCGGATCACTGCATGTGTTTCGCACCGACGCGGCGGTGCCATTTTTTGTTTCGTCTCCCTAACGGCGTTACGAGCCAAAAAAAAAATTGGCCTGCTCTCATTGTATGTTTATGCGCAGCCTTGATGGGGAGAGGCGCCTCAACCGGTAATCGGTAGCTGTAGATGAGAAATTTAGCCAGTGCGGTGCAACCTCTAACCTGGGGTTTTTAACGTGCATCGCATGTACGAGAACTAACACGAACGCGTGCCGATACGAAACTCATCAGGTCGCAGCGGGCAGGGTGGTGGGGAATCGAACCCAGTGAGTGTTCCCAGCGCAAGCTTTCGACTTCATGCGCTCCCGAGCTGAAACGCGTTAGCCACTCGGCCAATTCCTCCCCTTTCGTTACGAGCTACTATCGTACGCGTGCGATGTTTATACTGTGCGGAAACTCAGAGGGACGCACGCTCGTATTGATGCCTGTTTGGTTCCGTTTCCTTTAATTTTTGTGCCGGTAGTACGATGCTTTGCGAACGCCCCCTCGTGCTTTGTCTTGAATCGCGTTTCCCCCTTTCAGCCTATTTCTACTCAGCAGGAAAGGGCTCCCTGCTAGAAAAGAGCTTCCTCTTGGGGGTGCACAGCTATTGGGGCGGAACTCACATGGATTTCTTTTTTCTTCTTCTGTAGCCAGGGCCTTCAACATCTCCCTTGCATGCTGGTTTTTCTGGTGCCTATATTGCGTCCCCACTCAAGCTTTGCTTTGCATTTGCAAGTTCCACAGTGCCGAAGCGTGAGCTTAGGCACCTTCTGGGAAACCTCCAAGATTCTACCTCGTCAGCGACGGTAGTGGCCATCAAGGATGACCAGTATGTGCAGAAGAGTGGCGTTTGCGTTGTCTCCCAGTTTCTGCGCATCTATGCAGAAATCTTTTTTTGGCGAAGTGGGAAAAGTCATCCAGGACATCATGCAAATGCACGCATAAGGGTTTTTAGGTATGTGGACGATTTTTTTGTGCACCATGAAGTCAACGACCAAGCTGATCGATGCCTTAACCACTGACACAATTCCAAAAACTGCATGAGCTTCAACATTCACCCATGAGACTCCAGTAGATAACCAATTTCATTTCTTGATTTGGCGTTAGAATTCCCAGCAGGGCATGTCAATCTTCTTCCCTATGAATCCAGAGCTTCTTACCTATGAGAGTTTCTTCCCTATGAATCCGAACATTCAAGAAAATATTGCTGCTGGAGTTGCCATCGCAGCCCTTCCGCAAGCCTAAATATGACCTGCCACATCAAGTCCAACAAAGCTTTGATACCCAAACTTCCCGACTTCACAATGCCGTTTGATTCAAGACCTTATTAGCCTTCCATTTGAGAAATGCGTCGCATTGTCAAGAGAAACAATATTCATAGTGAGGCACCAGCAAGGAAACCCAAGAATCTGCTTTGCAGTGGTCCCATATATTTCATGGGGTCACCCTACAAATTAAAAAGATATGCGAACCGCAGAACGTTCAAGTTGTGTGCTCGGCACTCCATAAGGCTTGTTCCTTATTACGCAAAATCAATCATGGCGACAAACCGGCGAGAAAGATCAGTGTGACACCAGGCACAAAACAAACTACGTGCCGTGCCAAAGGGGAGTCGTTTAACATACCGTTGTCGTGCATGCACCTGTCAACGGTATGTTTTTACTAAAAAATAGTCCGGCATGGTATACAAGCACACTAGATTACTGTGAGTTCATTTATGTTTTCCGTATTCATACCAGCATTACAGAACTGGGTAGGAAAATCACTGGAGTAAAAACAGATTTTCACCCTGCTCCACTTAATATTTGTTTGCGAAGCGAAAATGTTTTAAAACAAATTTTGAAAAGGTGGTTTTGTTCTTTACAGAAATGAAACAATTACATAAAATTTTGAGAAAAAAAAATTGAAGACTCACCCTGACAAGCGTGTTCGATTCCGAATGAAACCAACCAGCTAGCTCAGCTCCTCCTCGTAGTGAGCTTCCTCCTCGTAGTGGACCATATATGATCCACTAATTTGTTTAATTTTATTTATATACATATTATCGGTAAATACGTACGACCAAACCTTGATCACTGCAATATCATTAAATTGCTACTAGTAGCTCTAAATAAGCCTCAAAACCATGCGCATAAATGGTGGTTGATCATGGTGCCGCCATCACTGTTTGCATTGCGCGCGGGGCAGTACGTTGAAACGTCGCCCCAATGTTTCGTCCGTTTGCAACTGGTCCAAAATAAACTTAGGATGATAACCCCTCTGAACTCATTGCTTTTTTATGTGTTCCTTAGCATATAATTTTAAGTCGTTAGGTCATTCATACTTTGTGACCCGTACCGAGTGGACTTGAAACGTCTGTATGCAGAACTTAGTAGCGGTCGGTAATCGCTTTGACCATTAATTTTGTGCACCTGCAACACAATATATATTCAAAAAACTTAGCCAAAAGAAACTGTCAGCCCCTAATTGAACGTACAAGGAAACGAAGACCGGTTACTATGGTAAGTTATACTTCATGGTCACTTCAGGCCATCTGCTTGGGTAAAAGCATTGTTGCCGGTTATCTGGAAGCTTCATCTCAAGTCGCGGTGGAGACGACTTTCTCTCCTTCAGAAATGTTACGACAGTCTGCGACAGGGGCCAAACGCTAATCGCCTGAGCTCCTGATACCATATATCTTCAGCTTAGGAAGCCGGTCCCGCTTTGCACTAGGCAATAAAAATGGCGGCGTCCTCAAGAAAATCGGCGATTAGGATGCCGATGCAATAACCCTAGAGTATTTAGCGGCTCTAGGCAGAGTCACACATACGGGTCGGTGCTAAAACCACAATTAAGATATTCATACTGCAGAGAGGTAACCTACGTTCGTCATGCCTCGAATAAAACACCTGAAACCAACCTTTGTTTCTATACCAATTTATAAAATGTACGCGGAAGCAACAACGGCGGTCTGTGCGAGTGCAGATGGGCCAGACTAGGACCAGCGCGGCTTTCAGGGCCAAGATGAAGCGAAGCTCATCGGGCGGGTGGAGAACTACCTTGCCACTTTGTCAAACGGTCAGCGTTGATGGGCAGGCGGTGGGGCGGGGGGGGGCGGGGGGGACGCATTACGTTGCTTCTGCTTATTATGCCAAAGCCCGATACAAGCTGAAGTATGTCAAATAAACACCTTCGCACTCCAGCCACTGCTCTGATTCACTTCACCGAGAAAGATAGCAGCCGTGTCGAGTTACCTTGCTGTCAACGCACAGTGCGCCTCCGTAGCGTACTATTTGCGCTTTGCGGAGGTGCACTGGCTGGCGGAAATAATAATAATATTATTATTATTAAACAAATAAATAATACGCTTTCATTTTCAAAGTATACGTAAAAACATCATTGTTGGCTATGTTGTCCAAGGGTCTGATTTGATAATAAAATATTTCAAGTGAACATCAAAGCCTCAGTTGAGAGTCTGCACTTGTTCTGCGTAGTCATTTATTATCTGTCGTTGTTGTTTGCGCGCTGTCTTTTATTATTATTTTTTTGAATAGAACGATGAAAAATTTTTTTACGAAAAGTTAGTTTTTATTAAGGGCTACGTGCGGTAGCTCATGGTATCAAGCACGAGGAGTTTAGTAACAACCGTCACTACAAATGTACAGTCTAGAGGCAGACGCATGATGTCTCTCCGCGGTACACTTGCACTTACACTCTCTTTCTTTTCTTTATTTTTATCTGTTTGTTGTTCTTTTTTTTTTTCGCTCTATTTATTTATTTTTTTAATGTTCGGATTTCTTTGGCTTTCGATCCTTCATCCCCATCCTCTTCCGCCTCGTACGGCATCACGAGGGCTCATCCACCCGCCGACAACAAACGCAGTACCTTTGAAACACGATATCTTTCGTCCTTGCGATGAGAAGGGAGAGGCATCCCTATCCGCGCTTGTTTGCGCATAGCGCTTCGACCAGGAAAGATTCCTCCTCCCCTCCTCCTCCAGTATGGCGGCGTCTAGACTTGCACAAACATTGCGAGCGGTCGTGTTACTCCATCCGTGCGAGAGACGAGATCGCACCAAGCGACGAAATCTACTCCCTACCGATAATGTGTGTCGTGTTTCGACGTGGCGTGTCTGTGTGTGTCAGCTTGTGCCGATTGGCTCCGGCCGTTAGAAAAGGCCAGCTGTCTTACCGGCCATCGGCCGCGGACGACGCGAGGGAACGGTTCCGTGTGGCTAAGCGCTCCTCCGAAACGGGAAACACTCTCGCACACACGCGCTGCTCCTTCGGGGATGAACCGCAGTGCCGGGATTTCGGGAGTGTGTACACAGTCTCGTCGGGATTCTCTAGCAACGTTTTAAGCGTACAAATGGGAACACATTTCGCTGAATTTCAAACAATCGTAGCACTTTCTGAGTTCTCCCCATTCAACTTCGAGAATGATGCCCCAGAGGGCCCGGATCGAAGCGTAAATATTGGGGACGCTTAGTAAACTGTTACTGTGTTCTGTGTACCGCATTACTTGAAACCCGGCGCGCGCTTAAAAGCATGCTTCAAAGGCTTCGATAGTGCGGCACACGGGACACGGTAACGGCTTGTCCAACGTCCCCATGGTGTACGCGGTTCATTTAAATTCGTTTCGTTTTAACCCGGATCGGGTTTGGGTTACGCTGTCCAGTGGATACGCACTCTGGTAGGCCCCCTTTTAGATGCAGAGGCCATAGTTCTGAATTTTTCGGCGTCAGCTACAAGAGTCCAACCAGCCGCACAGATTGCCGCGAGTGCCGCGTCAGCGTTCGGCTGGAGATCGAGTTCTCACCGATTTAACACGAGTCTGAGCCAAACGATGACACAGCATTCGTCTTCAATCAACTCCCTGCGTCTCGCCTTTTAAGCAACGTGGAAAATTCAACCCCGGTACGGTCTTGAACCCCCAAGAGGTGCCAGCTCGCTCGAGCGACTTTCGTAGCTTCGGAACACTGTGGAAACTACGCAATCATTGACAAACATTGCGCGGAAAACTTGAAGCCAAATTAGAGGGTGAACTGGAAGTTTTTCTTTATAATACAATGCCTGTATGTCTGTTAAAGATGCATTCTTGCGGGGTTGATGGTAAGATCTCGTAGCTGACGCAAGATTTACACTGACGTATGACAGACCTATATGTCTTGACATGCTGTGCCTCCATCTTCCTGACTTCCAACATTTTGATATTTTACACTTTGCGTCTGGCAATTTTATTCCGCGTGTCTTTTGTATCTACTTTCGCTGCTTTGCCTTCAGACCGCCAGGCGATGTGGATATCTCATTCGCTCCGAGAAGGCTGGCAGGTAAACTTGCCGCCGCAGCTTTCTCTTCTAGCCGCTAGGTGCCGCCGATTTCGCTGGAGTCATCAATACGTATATAAACCATTCCACAAACGGGCATTCGACCGGTGCAAAGTTTAGCGTCCGTGCGTATGGCGCGTGCATTCTTCGCGTTTTGAGGGGTGAACATGCGCGCGCTTGAGGAGGTAGAGGTTGCTCTGAGGCCTCACACGCCACTCTGATTTTTGGAACATTAAAATGGCATAGACACGCGGAACAAAAATGGTAATACTATACCCGCTTTCTGTAGGTATTCAGGAGACGCCAGGCTCTTTAAAATCGACCGCAAGAATTTGTTCCTAACCTATCGCGCTACGATTTTGTGCAGCGTTGCCCACAGATGGTGCATTTTTTTTGTAAGATTTGTAAAGAGCAAACTTACCTGAGGAAAAAGTAAAGAAAGAAAAAGGCCTAGCTCCTATGGAAACGCAGCGACGCCACCGGTCTTCAAACAACACGGCGCCGTTTCGCACGGGAGACAAGAGATGGCGCAAGCGGTCGCGACGCCAACTGCCGCCAACGAACGAGCATACGTCGCCGAGAGCCGGCGTCTTTAGCAGACAAGGAGCTGCAGTTCCTTGTTACCGCGCCTGTTTTTGTTTCTGCGACTGTCGCCGCCTGCGCAACGCGCGCCGCTTTTGAGTCGAAAAGATCGTTCTGCTAAAGACGCTGGCTCTCGGCGCCGTATGCTCGTTCGCTGGCGCAGAGCTCTGCGTTGGCGGCGTTCGTTGTGCCATCTCTTGTCTCCCGTGCGAAACGGCGCCGTGTTGTTTGAAGACCGGTGGCGTCGCTGCGTTTCTATAGGAGCTCAGCTCTTTTCTTTCTTTACTTTTTCTTCAGGTAAGTTCGGCTCTTTGCAAATTTTACAAAAAAAATGCACCATCTGTGGGCAACGCTGCACAAAATCGTAGCGCGATAGGTTAAGAAATCGAATTTTGCGGTCGATTTAAAGAGCCTGGCGTCTCCTTGAATCACCCAGCAGGCACCTTCAGTCGTAGCCCGAACGATTCCTCGGATGAAGATAATGTTCCGTAAAAAATGAAAGGACGCCAAACGTTCTGAACTATTACCGGCTCCAAGTGTCGGGAAAACCCGAATGCAGTGCGGTGGCTAATTGCGAAGGATCCTCGGTCCTACTCGCCAATTCTGTCCCGACGTCCAGCATCTCCTCCCCCCTTTTTTAATTAATGTTTATCGTATTTTCACCACCCTCGTCCCGACCTTCTTCCAAATGTTATCATCTGGAAAAGAAAAAACATTAGCCATCATGGGACGGAACAAACTTCACGGCGTTGAGCGCTCTCAAAAAGAAAGATGTAGATGAATAAGATCAAAGCGATGGCAAAAAACGCAGTCACTCAAGCAAAAAAAATAAAATACTCCTATAGAAAAATGTTTTGTAGAATCCGACGTGAAAAAAGAGAGAGAGAGAGAAAGGAAGTTTTGAACAAAGAAAGATAATGGGC